>NDXB01015947.1:168237-241743 GCA_002631895.1 Agapornis roseicollis
TTTTTTTTTTTTTTTTTTTTTTAAGAAGAAAATGTTATTACAGCATTTACAAGTGCAATTAAAAGGCTCCCAGAAAGTCTCTGTAGTATTCAAAGAAGCAACATACAAAAGTAATCTGGTAAGCAATACTTTGCACTGTGTAATTTTCTTCCCATGTAGAAATGCTTTCTCTGGATCCGTTACCAAGGCTATCAAACTCACAGATGTAATACATTTCAGTTTGATATTAAGTTCTCTTTCATCCTAAAGTTTCTAGAATATGCATCAATTGGAAAGAAAAACATGTTTCTCTTCTTTTTTTTTTCCAGGTCTCAGAGGAGCCTCTGGAAGCTTGGTGGGGCCTGCTGTAAAACAACTTACTTGTCCACAAGGTGAGAAACAAGAAAAAGGGGACCAACATGTGAAACAGGTTGATGTCCTAGTAACATCCTGTCAGTCAAATGGTCTTTTTATTAGGGTTGTTTTTTCACCGACTGTGCAGTGAAGTAGGTGTTGCAACATGAAACTCAGAATGAGGGGGATACAGCATATTTTGTGCTTCTACACTGTCATTTGTTTTATTTGTGAATAATGAGGTTACAGTCATGGAAGCACACTCATAATTTTATTCTATATGTAGAACCTTTGCTACCCATAGAGATTTGATGGAAAAAATAAAAACAAAAAAAAAGTAAAACTTATCTACTGTTACAGTCAGTCCCTATCATTAGCAAGCAGTGCTGGATGAACTGTATTTCACAGGATCTAAACTCTCCCATACCAGTGTTTGTGGTGTCCACTGAGATAAGATCCTACTGTAAAAAAACAAAGCATCCACCCAACCCAGAAGATTAAAAAGAAAATGGTATGGTGCCATAGAAATTATTCCCTCCCAAAAATTTCTCTTGTGCCTATTCATTATTTAGAATGAAACAAATTGACAAACATAAAGCTTCAACCTAAAAAAATTCATTTTCTTCTGTGTAGAGGGGAATTATCATATTTCGATATGATAATTAGTATATTTCAATAGGTTGGAGGATTTTATTTGCTTTAATATAGGCTAACAACAATGTAAAAAATACTGTGAAAATACTTATTTTACACCAGGTGATGTTAAAAAATACATTGTGTGCCAGTTAGCTTTGGAAAGTGATTGGTTTTATCCAAGGAATTGCTCCTATTAGCAGTGCCTGCTTGATTATACAGTTTATTTTTGTTTTTCACTTTGTAGGTCTACCCACTTCTCTGAACACTGAACTCCACAAAGTTTTAGTAAATTTGAAACACCGACTTTCCAGACTTAAAGGCGGTAAATTTTCCCATTTTCACTTTTTCAGCTCACAATCAGTTTTAAGTGCAAAAGGCAAAATTACAGTATCATGAAGTACAAGAAAGAAATTGCAATTGAAAATGGTACTACATCCCAAAACTCAGTTTCCTCATCCAAAGTAGGGGCGATCAGATCTCATTTTCCCTGGAGAAGCAGATTTCTCTCAGGAACACTGATGTGCATTTATTCAAATATGATTTATAAAACAAAAATAATCTAAATTATATTGGACTTTCCACATGAATTCATGGGAACTTCTCAGCCTTGTACCATGTTGGTCTGTTTCTCTAATTACTTTTAATTTTCTCTTCATCTCTTGATTTCTCTTTCTTGGCTTCCTTGTCAATATGCAATAGGAAGTTGAAAAAGCTAACTAGTTGGGTTTTCTTTCTTTATGTTTTAGTGCTTGTTTTGAAGGGGAAAATAAGAGAAGTAGGAGAAAAAATACTTGCCAGCAATGGGAAAAAGGTTGATTTTGCATCTGCATTAGCATCCTGTGAAGACGCTAGAGGAACTATTGCAACTCCTAAAAATGAAGAGGAGAATAAAGCTATTTTGGGTATTGTGAAAAAGTATAACCAATATGCTTACCTGGGCATTAAAGAGGGTGAGGATCCAGGTCAATTTAAGTATCTAAATGGCATGCCTGTGAATTATACTAAGTGGTACCAAAATAAGCCTAATGGCAAAAGGACAGAAAAATGTGTAGAGATGTACACAGATGGGAGCTGGAATGACAAAAAATGCAACCTGAATCGCCTCACAATCTGTGAATTTTAAAGAATGACCTTTCAGCCACCTCAGAGAAGCAAGACAATGAAATATCCTGTGTTATGCAGCTTCTGAAATTATTTTATGTTAGAAAATCTAAGATTAATCATATTATGGTAATTTTTATCCTTAAGAAAACATCAAATGTGACATGTGATTAAAATAATTAAAATTAATCTAATCTGATGTGTTTGTGTCTTTTATAGGGTTGTGATAGCTCAGAATTCATTTTTCATGGCAAAATGTCTCTGTGCACTCTGCCTTTGTGAAGATAAAATTAAAAATCCCAAGGTTTATCTTGGGATATAGGAAAAGTCTAAGACTAAAGTTGCCCATAACATAGTAGTGGAAGCATTTCTGAGTATTTAATATTTTCTGCCTTAAGAGATGCACAAAGGTTTACTTCACTGAAATAATTATAATCTTAGGTTTTTTATGTCTCCATGAATTATAGGGCTTTTAACTGTGTCATACTGAAGCATGCACTGATTCATTCAGCATCATATTTAACTTTCATTTTATAAAAATATTATCTGTCCCAGATAGAACTGATTTTCTTAGTCTCTGAAGTTATTCTATATAAAACACTAATATAAACACTGCATTAGGTCCGTGTAGATGTAGAAATACATGTATAAAATACTAAAGATGGTATTTTCTTCCTTAAACGTCACATTTCCTCATACAACTATGACTGTTGCAGTGTTAAAGTCCACCTCTCCTCTCCCAAACCACTGAACATCCATATTTTGGGGAAGCAGGTAAGATTTGGAAGTTCAATCAGTTCAAACACCAGCTATTTCTCTGATGATGCCATGCCAAGCACGCACACAGTCAGAGAGTGAGTCAAATGCGCTGGGATCAAGCAGTATCTTCTCACAAATTATTTTCACCACTACTCAGTTTGGGGAATCTGGCGAGCACTGGGAGCTCTATAAAGTGCCATGAGTACTGAATTCTCACACATTTTCCTTGCAGCGAGGAAGTCCTGGGCTCATCAAAAAGGAACAAAAAGGAAGCACTGACGTTAACATACACACATAAAGACTTCTACTTCATCTTCCCCTCCTCCCCCACATTTGGCCCTGTGCAGGGAGCCTACAGGAACCTGGACTTGACTCTGGGTGTTGGTGTCCCTTGTATCTAGCCTGCATTGAGGAAGAGATGGGATTGATTAACATGATAATTTCAAGCTCTCTCAAGTAGGAAAGTGTTGACATCTTCAGATGAAAGAGATAAGGGATATATTCAGCAGCAGAGGATTTTGGTACAGCACTGCATATAGCACTCCATGTCATCTGAGAGAAGACAGGCACTTTGAAATGGAAAAAGTGCACCCAGTATCATGTTGGTTAGATCTCAAAGCATGAACCTACTTTAAAAAACAGTTTCCTTTGAGAACTATGACCACCATACCATTCTGGCCAAAAATCTCAAATGGGAAGGGATTAGATCATGCCATGACAAAAATTCTGACTTTGGGGTTACTTTGAGAAAAGATAAGGCTAAACTAGTACCCTTTAATTTTCCTCAGCTTAGCTCCAACCAGCTGCACTAAATCTGCTAGAAAGAGTTGAAGTTTTATTTAAAACTACCTCTATTTCTGGTGATTTAATTATTAGTAATTTAATGTGTAAACCATGCACATCCTTTGTTAGAGCAAGATGATTACCCTGGTATAAGAAGGCATCAAGTTGGGGAAAGTGTAAAAACTAAACTAAAATCACTCTGCTAACATGATCTTCAAGACACTTGGATGCTTTGTTTCCAGTTAAGAAAATTATTACTTTCTGTCAAAAGCTACTTTTTATTACATCAACAAGCAAAGCATCTAGCTTAGGTCTCAAAGATCAGTTTCTTTCTGCTCAAGCCATTAATATTGGTGGGACAAGAGAGGAGAACACGCAACAAATTAAACACACATATGCTGCATAAAATTAAAAACTCTTCAGATTCAGTCAAAGAGCTGCCAGGCAGCAGTTTCCTCTCTGTGCTTCACACTGAGTTCTGTAAAATTTGAGGTAACTGAATGAAACACCTTGACTATTTTCATAAAAATATCTCCACATAACATCATAATCAGCCCTTCTCTTGCTATGCTCTAGCCATCCTCTTACACCCTTCTGGAGCAGCCCTCCTTGTTCTGTGTCCAAAGTCTTCACTAGGCCTGATACTGAAAATACCAAGAGGAGGTCCTTCCTGTTTATAGAAACATGCCCACATTCTTTTGCATGGACTTTTATCTCCTAACTTTAATGAATTTCAGAGGGGGGAATAAACAAAATAAGTCCAGTGCCAACCATCATATGTGTAAGAAATAAAATCCCCTAATAAAAGTAATATTCTACTAACAGGCTTGGAAAGCATTTTTATCTCATGGGATTCCTATGTGATAATTAAAATCCTGGTGAAGATACATACTCAGTAGAATGTTACTTGGTTATTCTTTGCAGTTTCATAGAGGAACAGAATAATATCCAGAAACCATTATTTTAGTCTTTTAGATGGCTTTCACATGTGTGTAACCCTAGCATTTTAAACCCTCAAGTGCTGCTTAAAGCACTTCATAGCATTTTAGTCTATTTTTCATGAAAGATCCAAATTATGCATTTATGCATTAGCAGATTTTTTTTTTCTTAAATAGAGAGATGAGGCACAAGAACAAACACAATTTTTTTTCCCCTGTTCTGTTACTGTAGGATAAATAATTTTGATAAAATCTTTCCTTAGAAACACAATGAGCTAAAATAATCCCTGGTGCGCAATGACCAGGCCAGGAAAAAGCCAGGTCAGTCTTTTTAATTTATAATAATTTGCTACAGAAAAGCAATCTAACAGTAAGATCTTCAACTCAGAAAATAACTTACTCACTTCTCAAATGCTATAAAAGCTGATTTTGGTAGTTAAGATCTCGGTATGAGTTAAGAGGTCACAAAAATTCAGTCCCTTCTGAAGCAAATGGCCTGCATATCACGTAAGAGAAATTTAATGTAATTGTTATTACAATATATATAACAGTGAGAGGTTTTTCTAACCATAAAAATGATGGATGTTGATTTCAGAGCAAATTTGCTCTGGTCTAGAGTGATATCTTTTATAACTGTATAATTTAATTAGGTATTTTGACTTAGAAATAATATTAGCAATTTTGGGTAGTCAAAAACCAGTCTCCCAGCCCCGTCAGTCCCCACCACATGTAAAGAAATGAACCTTCAATTACAGCAAGCAAGTATTTTTTTCTGCGGCTTCCTGATTTTTGTAGAAATTTGATTAAAAGAAACACAAGTCCCATGGTTCCTGGGAAAGATGAGTTCAAATTCAACACCAGTGAACATCGTTAACTGGCAGGATGTGACACAGGCCCAGTGCCTCCTCTTTTCATTATTATTATTTTTGAAACCAAATCTATAAAAAATAATTTTGTTCTCTATTTTTTTCCCATAACATATATGGTGGAAAAATACCAGTATCTGCTGCCAGTATTACCCTAGCAGTACTGCAACTATGTGGGCTAAAGGTTAATCGTACGTTTTACATTTATTTGCAGATTTCTTTTCAGAACAATAAGTGCAAATGGAAGAAAGAATATCTGCCACCAGGAAATTTGTTAGCTGGTTTTGAAACCACACTAAGAAGTGGTAGAAATACTAATGGCCCAATTAGAACTCTTATGAACCAGAGGAAAACAATGTTCTTGGGAGTATTGTGTAATGGCATAACAGACATGTTTGTTTGGACCACAAAGAGTGTCAGATTGCAAGTGATTTTCATTATCAGGAGTAATGTTATAAAATCATATTAACTGACAGTTATACAAACATACCTGAGTTTAAAGCACAATCATGCTCGGGAATGAGAGGAACACCTTTAAAAATGATAAGGGGACTTGAATTTCATTTGAAGTCCCCTTGAAGGGGGCTTGAATTTTATTTGCTTCTCCTGCTAGGAAATAAGGGTTTGGCAGACTTTCATACAATCACAGAATGGTTTGGTTTGGAAGGGACTGTAAAGGTAATCTAGTTCCAACAACCCTGCCCGAGACAGGGACACTTTCAACTAGACCAGGCTCCTCAAAGCCCCATCCAGCCTGGTGAACAATGCCAGGTCCTGTTAAGCTTCTCATCAACCAACACCCCTTTCTCCTCAAGGCTGTTCTCAATCCAGTCTCTGCCCAGCCTGTAACTGTGCTTTAGGGAATGGCCCAAGCCAGGTGCTCAAGTGTGGTAAGCAAGGTGTGATTCCAGGTGAAACTTGGAATGAAACTTTCCTTCATCTCTGCCCTTGCTGCTCAGAAGCCAAAAGGAATGAAACAGCAAGGGTACCTAAACCCTTGAGGAGGAGGAAGCAATGGTAGTTATGGTAGCAAAGACTATAGTGAACAATTTAATAATCTTCCACAGATAATGGAGGACAACTGCAGAATATATGGAAAAACAGTTTCATCTTGTTCATGAACATGAGGGTTTTTTTTCTCTCTTTCTCCCATTAGAATGCTATTTTGCTATTAACAACAACTGAAGAGATACTGTCTTGCTTTCTATCTGTTATAAACAGAAAACATTCTCTTCCTGTGTTTTCCAGTTTAGCTGCATCAAGTGCTATATCAGAGACACGTAGCGACCTCCACGTGAATCCTTCACACATAACTTAAATGAGTGGAGCAAAGTGACAGCATCGTTTACAAGCACTGATCACACTGACTACAGGTAAATACTGTTCATTAAAAAAAAAATAAAGCCGTGTTGAAGTTTGCCATTCCAGATGTCCGTACCTGGCTGAGTTCTTTGCTTCCTGTTTCTAAAGCTCAGCAAAACTAGCCTCAGCCCTTTGCTGAGAGAGGGAGAACACTAGAGTCCCGCATGTTTTTCCTGATATTTCAGGGCATAAGTGAGTTGCTCGGGACAATGATTTGGAAGAGAAAAGAAAATGCAGAAAGCACAGGACAAGGTAGTAATAAGATAGGATGGAAACAACAGCAGAACAGCATAAAATCAATGTGAACAGAAAATATGAGTGGAGTTGCGGCCATTAAAGTACAGAGAAAAATGAAAGAATTTTCAAGGTTGACGTATGACTAGCACTATGAAGGAAAAATAATAACTTTCAGGAGGTTAAGTATACAAAGGCATGGCTACTAAACAGGGTCATGAAAGAAACACACACCCACTTTCATAATCCGAAATTCAATTCTAGTGTCTGTATTTCTCAAAACAGTCAAGAAAGGAGTGTTGACCAATGTTTGTCTTCGGCACATTTTGCATTTCCCTACCTACATTGTGCAACACAACCTGCTCTCAGAACATCCTTTATTACCTAAACTAGCAGTGAAATTATAAACCTCTCAATTATAGACGTGTAAGCACAGAAAGGTTGCCTCAATACTCAAATCTCATTTGATCTTTATCAGATCTGTATTCTTGACTCTCAGCTTCTGTGAGATGCAGATCAAAAGAAAACAGTTTACAAGTTATGACAGTTATATAGAATATTCTGTTAGACAATAATAAACAAGCATAGTATAAATGCAAGAATGTTTAGGCATCTATTTTAGTTTGCTCCATCTTATCAAAGTGCTGATAAAAATCAAGAGAAGTTTAGAATTTATCAAATCTACATCAGTTCTTCTCAAGAGTCCATCACACAAAACTGCAGTCACCCTCCAGGTTTTCCACGCCACCACTCAGCATGTAAAACCCACTAATGGATGCTAAGCCTCATCCTCTTCTCACACTTCCCTCAAATGCAGTTTCTTCTAGATGCAATCCTAAAATTACAAAGGCGCAGGTTCTGCAATGACCTTTTCTAAGGCTCCTCTGAATACCAGGTAACAGCTTGTCTTGTGTTCTGGGTTATTTTGGATGGTTTTTGCTTGTTGTTCAGTTTTGGGTTTGGGTTTATTTTTTTTTTTAATAAAACAGTTTGAAAACTTCAGCTAAAAGAATGTTAAAAGCAGTAACTCACACACTCAAAAGCTAAGAAACTTGAAATATAACAGGAAACTTTAAACAAAGTTTACTCATACAAATCTGGAACAGTCCTCTTCTGTCAGCATACATGCAATTGTGTACTGCTTATTTATTTTTCACAGGACTGGTGCCTTTTCCAGGGCACTTAAGACACAATACTGCAGCAATTAATCAGGTTTCTGTGGGCACAATAACAATGACAAAGGACTCTATATCAGCTTCTGAGCTAAGCATGAAAGTGCAAGGTACAGATGCAGAGAGCCTGTGGAGGTGATTTGGCTTGCTTAGATCCAGTCACATTTTAGAATAATATGGATATTGCTCACATTCTCCACCTAATTTCAAGGCACTGAGACTTAACTTTTAGTCTTGCTGCATGCAAAATGAGGGTGCTGGTCTGACACCACAAGGATGATGTGACCATGTCTTACACTTGTTGAACTGGAACACAGCCTCAAACTAATTTTCTTAAAAGTCTCCATTAAATAGAAACAACTCTTAGCTCAGAATATCTTCAAAATACATGACGATGTATTTGCATTGCAGCAATGCTCTATATCGTGATGTCTGTGTACTTACAAAACTGGCTTAGAACAGCTTTTTCTTTCACTGGAAGGTCATTGTTTTATTGGATAAAATTATTTATGATATATTAACTTCTCCTGGAGTATCCTGTAAGTTATTTAAATAAGTGTTTATGTGGCCATTACCTCCACATGTGATGCAGTTGTGCCATTGTTTTTCTGTTTCCTGTTATTATGAGGATATTGTTTAGTTACAAGACTTCAGTAATTATCACTGACAACTTCACAGTCTATAATGAAAATTATGGTGGTGTTCCTGGTACATATTTCAGGTGAACTAGTTTTAGCTTATCTTCAGTGACATTTACAATTTAACATTTACACAGCTGCTCTGTGGAAACATTAGCTATTTCAAATAAGTATTGAGAAATTCTTTGTTCTGCTTTAGGGTTGGGTTTTTCTAAACATGTGAAAGTGTTTCCACAAATCAAGAAAGTACCCTCAAAATTTTTCATCGCATTTTAAGAGTGTTTACCTATTGGAGAAAATAAACCCCTATCATTAAAGTTAAAGTTCATTACATTTCTATTCATATGCAAATTCATATTACATGTCCTTTTCATTTCCTGTAGATAACAGCATGACTCTCAAGTTACATACCCTATAAATTAGACCATTTAATGAGTCTTTCTTGTTTCATATTGGAGCTGCTAGGTAAGTTGAACATCTTTAAATAGTTTTCCACTTAAATTATGTTGAATCCTATTAAACTGTATCACAAAGCTTTCAATTTTTGATTTTTTTTTGTGTCTCAACATTTTTATTAAAACTTTCACCTACTTTTACAGAGAATATCACCTGAGGTGAAGATACTTTGAAAGATGGATGCCATAATGGGAGAATAAGTTTTAACAATTGTTTTGCTCTTAAACCAGTTGATAAAGACAGCATGTCCCAGTTTATCTTAACCTGCCTTTCTCTTATTAAAGCAGATGTGCCTATTGCTCACCTGTAAAATTAAGGCTGAAACTTTAGCTTTTTGCATTAGGAAAAATGGCATATAGTGGTATCTGCTGTACAAAAGAGCTGTGAAGGGGGTATTTGGGGGCATTTCGGGTTTTTTCTCTTCAGAAGCTTGTAGACAAACAAACAAAATCTTTCAATTATTCAAAATAACCTAACTTGGTAGTACATCAATGACATTCATGTCACTGAGGGCAAAGCTTAAGGTACGTAAAAAACCTTCAAACTCAGACAGCAAACTTATGACACAATGTGGTTTGTTGTTTTCTCTTTCATGCAGAACTGTACACTGGAAAGTAAAACAACTTGGTTTACATTTGGCTTTAAATAATGCTGTCTCCACAGTTCCACAAAATCTTAGGAGTAGCTTTTCTCCTGTTCCTATGCTGTGCTCAAGGTAAACCTGCAAGAATTCCTCCACTGCCCAGTGTTGCACATATGCTTGAAAATGGGCTACATAAAGGATTTATACCAGGTACATGCAGTTACTATTTCCATTTTTATCTAGATGTATTCCATTTTTACCTAGATGTGTTCCATTTTTATGCTTTGTAAAACTCAGCACTATTTTGTACAATCTGATGTGGGTTTTACTTGATAGAAAATAAACAGATCTTTACGAATTCTTTGAATGAAGTAACATGCTTAAATCTCATTTACTTAATGATACAATGGTTCAATTGACAGAGAAAAGATATCATTGTCCATAACACATGGCATAAGAAACTTGTTTCTAGGTGTTAGGTTAACTTGTTTCTAGGTGTTAGGTTGGAGCTGCAAGCCAGTGCTCAAATAGCCTGAAGGATTCTGTCAACAATTTCTAGACACAGTTAAAAATCAACTGAAACTACTGCATAAGTGCCAGTTCTTTGCCTGGGCTGGCTCAATCACTTATAGAGGGAAGACTAATGCTGTTTGCTAATTGAAATTTTTCATAAACATCACTGATCTGCAGGTAGTCTCCAGGAATGTATTCCCTCTCCTCTCCTTACAAAGATCAATGTGTGAAAAGATACCTAATTTAAAATACAGCAGCAAACTAAAATCGGCCAAATGTTTAAAAGTGAATATTCATTTCATACTATTACTTCTGTTTTACCTTAAAAGCCAAGATTCAAATTGCAACACAAAGTGCGTAACAGCTGGTTTTGTTCATAGGTTTCCTACCACTGGCTGATAATGAAATGGAAGATGTTATCCATCGATTAGATCATGAGATTTCCAGACTTGAAGGAGGTAATTTATCTGCCTTTACTTTCTGCCGTGGTTGGATTAGTGGGCATAAATGAGATGAGCAACAAAACGGTTTCTAAGGGAAAAAGGCAGAAATTTCTGCAGTTCTACTGCATTCCAATTATATTCTGTTCACTGGTAGATAGGAAAGTGATAACTCTCAAACGGGGGGGAAGAATGGATTACCTTTTCATAACTAATGGAAGACACCCAGGGTACAAGTCAGAAATTTACCAGATTAAAATTCCTGCCTTGCAGAAGTGCTCCATGGGCACCTCATGCTTCAAAAAGACAAATAAAATGAACACTAAAAACATAACAAAACAATCACAACCAGATCACATCTAAGGCCCTACTAACTCAAGGACTGACATACACCCTTGTGTACTGCAAACTGTATCAGAGAGCTTGTACAGTCTCAAAGAAAACATTATACTTTTCCAAATGTGGAATTCCCCATTCCCTTCCCTCCTTTTTCAACCTCTTTTGTGCTTCTCCTATTTCATTGTCTATTTATGTGTTCCTTCCCTTCCCACACCCCCCTTTCCCCTCCTCTCTTATGATTTCTTCTGGCGTTTCAGAATTCTTTTATTTTCTTTCTTTTATCTTCATTTTCAAGTTTTCCTCTCTGTTACGTTTTCCTGAGTTTAATCTGAACTTATAGAGGTGTCCTGGTTTGGGCTGTTTAAACCATGGCAGGAGGAAAACTGCTGCAAATGGCAATTCCTTCTATGTGACCACAAAAAAAAAAGGGCATAAAAGAGTAACAGCTTTCACCTCATCTTGCAGTTCTCCACTTGGAAAAGATGATAACAGCAGCTGGAGGAAAAATATTTTCTACCAATGGGAAAAAAGCCAATTTTGAAACTACGCTGAACACATGCAAAGAGGCTGGAGGGTCTATTGCTGCTCCAAGAAGCCTGGCTGAGAATGATGCCATTCTGTACTTTGTGAAAAGTTTTAATACCTACGCCTATCTGGGGATAAAGGAATCTCTTATTCCAAACACATTCCAGTTCCTAGATGGTACAAAGCTGAACTATACTAACTGGCATTTAAATGAACCTTCTGGGAAAGGGGAAGAGGAATGTGTGGAGATGTACACTGATGGCACTTGGAATGACAAGAAGTGCAACCAGAATCGCCTTATTGTTTGTCAGTTTTAGTGCTTCCCCCTACCACACTCTGCTAGACTCCCTAGAATACACTTACACATCCCTTGTCTCTTCATTTGTAGCTAGCAAACTCAGATAACGCAGCATGAAAAATAAGTCACTCTTTCCCAGCCTGGTTTGCCTTTTAAACAAATGCCAGCCATAAAGGTGAAATTACT
Source organism: Agapornis roseicollis (assembly GCA_002631895.1). NCBI lineage: Eukaryota > Metazoa > Chordata > Aves > Psittaciformes > Psittacidae > Agapornis > Agapornis roseicollis. The sequence continues at coordinate 180,400 of NDXB01015947.1, forward strand.
TAACAAAAGCAGTGGCTATTTTGCCTCTTCTGTTATTCATTGCCCACTGAGTTTCTCGATATGATTGCCTATGAGATCCTACTGCTCTGTTAGCCTGCTGACACAGGCACATACCTGAAGCAACCTGCAGACACATGAAGGGGGCCTATAGGGATGGTAGGGAGGGACTCTTCATTAGGGACTGTAGTGACAGGACAAGGGGTAATGGGTTCAAACTTAAACAGGAGAGGTTTAGATTGGATATAAGGAAGAAATTCTTTCCTGTTAGGGTGGTGAGGGACTGGAATGGGTTGGCCAGGGAGGTTGTGAGTGCTCCATCCCTGGCAGTGTTCAAGGCCAGACTGGATGAAGCCTTGGGTGGCATGGTTTAGTGTGAGGTGTCCCTGCTTATAGCAGGGGAGTTGGAACTAGATGATCTTAAGGTCCCTTCCAACCCTAACTATTCTATGATTCTATGATCTCCCAGCACCCCTTTACCCACAAGACTCTAAGTTGTATTTTGATCCCTTTCTGTAAGCTTCCCTCAAACCTGCTCGTACACACTGCTGCCACTGCTGTTGCTCAGCACTGCATTTCTTTGGCCATCTTCACACAGAAGAGACCCTCTGAAAGAAAAAAAAACAAACAAACAAACAAAAAACCACCAGTGCTGCTAGGGTGACACAGAGCTAAGAATGAGCACAAGGGGGACTCAACCACCTTACACTTCCCATTTAGAATCAGCAGGTCTTTAACCTTCATATACTGAAAAGTGGCGGCTAAAAGCTACATTTCCCAAGCACCTTCAGCAACAGGTAATCTCTTTCCTGAGTCAAAATGGTAGCAGCACAAGCTGGCCAAGGTCCCATGCCATGTAGGTTGTGTGTGGAAGAAAATACACAGAAGCTGATGGGAGTTAGATGCCCATGTGGATTAGGGAGATAAGCAGAATCATGATTAGGCCAATTTTAAGATAGATAGTAGAGAGATTCAGATACAGCTAATTTCTGGGCACCTCAGAGATGCCTAGCACACCACTGTAGAAATTTCTATCGGGCTTGGTGGATGCCTACATTTCTGAAGTAGCCTATACTCTGTGCTCATTAGGAAGCTGCTCAGAGCCTGCACCCTTCAGCTCAAGCTAAAGGATTAAGAGAAACCTTTCTGAACAACTTTGTTACTGGAGTCCAGTCACTTACAAAGTTGAGTATTCCCACAGTTAGGTTCACAGTTGTGCAGTGTAACAGACACATCCAGAGATGTCTATAATATTTTTTTTCCTTCATAAACTGTATGACATGGTACAAAAGCTGGTTGAGCATCTGGGCATGCCTCTATATATATAAAGCCAGATGCCTGGCTATCAACCATACTCACATACACTTTGTTAGTCCCAGCTTGGTCTTGGAAAGCTGAGCAAGGAAGCCAGACCAACTCATCTTATCCCCTGTGTGACAGTAAGTCAGAACAGTCAACATATAAACATAATTGGGAATAGAAGGTGAGCTCACAGCTGCTGTGAATGCAGGGGCCAGCAAAGGGGCTGCTTGCAGACTCATAGCCATGCACATCACTGTTATTTCAGAGCAGCAACTGGCCATAAACATTTTTGAACTGGCTTAAATTCAATTACTCAAATATTTTGAGTATACGTTCTCACCATCTGCTCTGTGACAAGACATGGAGTCTCCTGGCCTCCATTCAGCCCTCTGATTGATTTCATGGCCTGTGAATCATTCTTGTTGTTATTCTCTGCAAAATAAACAATTTATCTTACAGCTATTTACCTAGGATGATGAATGCAACAAGGCTAATATCAAACCAAGACACCTTTCTGCTTGAGCAATTTGGTGTCTGCAGGTGGTCTGCCTCCACAGGTTACTTAATTATTCACTCCAGCAATATTCAAATCCTTCATCACAACAATGCATATTAGATAGGACCACGTTTTCCTGTTCCAGGAGCTGTAAACTTATCCAAACGTATGCACAGAGGAAATCTTCATGAGCAAAGTCCTCAGTTTATCCAATGCATCTTTCTGGCATGTAAGGAGCCAGTAATAATGCCTTATTTCTGGGAAACATGGCCAAAAAATAAACTATTGGATCCTATAACATGTAAGGTCCAGGTAGACTGTTATGTTGCTACATTAACCCAGTTGAAACAGGTATGTAGACAGGAAACAAAGGTTTAGGAGTCCATAGGTATTGTTTCACTTTCAAAATCTATTCTTACTCTCAAATGTCTTACGGCTCATCCACTCACAGCCTTCAGCCTTGCATAACTCCTACAGTAGAACTAGTTCTGCCATGAGCACAAGGAAACAGGATTAAACCCAGGCATCTCCTCATATAGTAGTTTTCCACTCATCGTATTCCAGTAAAGTTGAGGAAGTTTATGAGGATTAGAATCAACCTAAGAATAAAGTTGGACACCCACCCACTACCCCCCCACACCCCCCCAAAATGTTTAAAGACATGGGAAGACTTTTATTTTATCCTGCTTATCACCAGGGGGGTAACAGTTATTTTAAAATTAGCTCCAGTTACAGGTGTGTGAAAGAAATTGGCTGCCTTCAGCTCCAGTCTAATAAATGTCCCACAGCAAAAGTTCTCCACCCTCACCCCACTTTTGGGCATCTGATCCTGCAGACTTCCATGGAGGAATGTAAAGGACAATGCAACATTGTATAGGTATGGATGCTAGCCCCGTGCATGCACTCTAGCTACTTGTGATACTAGATAAGAACTTAATGCTTCCAACAAAGCAAGTATTTCTCACCCTACCTGAAGTTGCTCCTTCCAGAAACCCTGCTGGCAGCAGGCAGGTCTAGAACCAGTAGTTCTGGCCTGAAAAGGAGATTGGTTCATCATTTGGGCACCTAATTGTTTTTCTAAATCTGAATGAGAGGGCAGCACAGCACCTTCTGGTTTGTAGAAAGACAGGATTCCCCTAGGCTGGCAACTGTTTACTTCACAGTTACTTTATAAAACATTTACAAATTTATTTTATAAGCCTAATCTACCTTATCCTAACCTTAAATACTAGTTGTGCCTCATAAGAATGACACCACTTACCACATATTTACCCATACACTTACTAGATGACCCAGCTTGCTGACCAGCCAAACTGTGGTGATATTCAATTTTCAGCCAATGGAGGTCCCTGCTTACCAAACACCACCACTATGATTAAATAAGATTAAAATGTTACTAGTCTTAAGAGCTACTAAAAAACAGGATAAGCAGATTTCTTGGGAAAAATATCAAAAGGAAGCTGGATTTGGCAACATCATTGAAATATTAGTGCCAAATATGAAGACAGATGGAAGTCACATGTCAAATTTTGGGAGAAACAAGTTACTGGTTCTGCCCTGTATACTGGAAAGCAACAAAAATCTTAGGAAAAATTGTTCTTGACAGTTATTTTCTGTAACAATGCCATAGTTCATATTTTCTGTATTTTGTAAAAGTTTGAAAAAAACCTATTGCCAATTAGATGAATTTGAGGGACTTGCTTGAAATCTGAAATTTGGTTTCCATAGGTACAAACATACACTCCTTTGACATATCCATGCCAAGACAGAAAGTTGCAAAGACTTAACTATCTCCATGAAAAGGTTTTTTAACTCAGGCTGCAGTTTGGCATTAGCATCTTTCCTTGTCATCAGACAAGTGCTAGATGAAGTACAGTGTACAGATTAGAGGGCCAGTTCTCAGGGACTGTGTAATGCCATCTCTGCAATTACATGCACCAGAGCCAGAGCTGGCTTAGCAAAGCCTCTGAAAAGATTTCTAAGTGCTTTTCACTCCCTACAACAGAGACTGGAGTAGCTTGACTGTAGCTATGATTTTTCAAGTATATAAATAAAGTTAAGCTTGTCAAGTAGCAAGTTTGCTGTTGAAAATATAGTTGTAAGAGAGTTGGGCATATGAACAATTTGGAGAGTTGGATGTGCAACAATCTTGGGGGCAGCAGCTTTCATGCACTGAAAGCTGCATGTGCTACTCATTAAATAACTCAGATTCTGACTAATTATTATCAAATTATTCACTTCTTAGTAAATAAGACTATTTACAAGGAAAACCCAAGTGGTTTCCTGGCTAAAAAAGGGCCATCATTTTTTGCTACAAGCAGCTTTTGCCAGCTATTGTTTTGCTGATTCTAAGCAACTGTGGTCAAGGCTGAACAGCTTCATCCTTTCTTTGGAAAGGACTGTGCCCCTTTAAGAACACCAAGTGGGAGGTGATATAGGCCATAAAAACCAAGTACCTGTGCAGACCGACGTGCTCACCTGAGTCTTGCATTGCTGTGGGTACACTACTCTTCTTGGTTTGTCTGGCAGGTTGAACATCTTTTATCACATGCTTTTGCTGCCTGACAGTGGGAAATGGACAACCAAACAAAGCAGCTTGATTTTATCTTCAAGACTTGCAAAGCACCTAGAGAACACTAGAGAAGGTAAGACTACCTAGAGAAGGTAAGAGTGGACTGAAGAGAGATAAATGCCTGCAGGACCACACAAGATTTAGAGAAAGCCAGAACTTATTTCAGGTAGTCAAACTGAGAAAGATGTGAACATTCAACTCAAATTCAATTTCTTGCTGGCCTTTTTGCAAAAATAAGAGGATAGCTAAATTATTGATCATTTTATTAAGAACATTTCAGGTGGGAAGGGATGAAGAGGAAAATATAGATCTTTTATATCTATTATAGAAGAACAGTATATTTAATATATAATTTAAGTTCATTAATATCAAAATAATTTGCTAAATTGTTAATAGTTACATCTGCAAGTGCACTGCATAAGGCAATCCCTTATCTCCCTTTTAAAGTTAGCTGACCTTAAGCTTGTATATGTCTATTCAGAAGTGTTTAAAGTTAAATATTTCAGAACAGGAAATTGCCTATTTGACTCACAGATGCATATAACCCTTCCATGCAATACATTCAAGAGTCAGAAAACTAATGGACATATGCCAGGAACGGTAAGTTAACACAAAACTACCTTATTACATGAAAGACAGAAATCAGAATGTACACTTCCAGAAAAAAAGTAATTTATATATTCTTAACAGCTGAGAAACACTTCTGTTGCATTTTAACTTTTGTTGTAGTCAGCTGTTTACATTGCAAGTGGGGTGAAACATACTTCAACTGAAGCATGCTCAGCAAAATTCCAGCGTACTACTTATGCATTATTAAATATGCTGTCTTCAGTATAGCTTTAACATCTTCTCCCAAATTTTATGCATCTAATATCTGCAACCATATTTTTTTTTGAAAGCTACATTTGCATCCTGTAGTGACTTTACTCAGAGAAAGCCAAATATACACATTTACTTAAAAGTCAACACACTGAACTACAGCACTACCTACTAAAATACTTCAAACAATACTGAAATATTTTTAACTAACATTTTATCCAGTTATTACCTGTAAAGGAGACATAATACAAGCAAATTCAGTGATGTTTCTTTTAATGTTTTATGATTCTGTGATTTTCACAACACTGCTGGTTTGAAAGGTTTGGCCCTCTAGAAATTGAAGCAGTGTTATTAGATCTTTGAGGTTTTATGTGGTTGAAATACAACCTTCTCTAAGGTAGTAAACTCATTAAAATTTGATTTCTAGCTTTTACAAGAGTTTTAAGTGACATTTTAAACTTGCAGTATAGTCATCTCTTGATCATGACCCCCGTCTTAAGTCAATTACTGTGCAAGAAATCTAGATCTGAGCACTTTCCACATTCTTACCATTTGCTATGTCTGCTTGTAATACACAGTCATAGAAGTGGCATAGAAATTCACCTTTCTACAGTTCCACACTGTAACAGGGCACACTGTGGACACTGCAGCCATTATGACCTCTTCAGAAAACTAGTCTAGACATGTGTAGTTATCTCTAAAGATTAATAAGAAGTTGGCAGTTGTGTTGGAGAACAAGTACACGGAAACACTTGTTTTCCCCACTTGAAGGCTAAAGATTTAAATCACTGGGTGGAACAGAAAGCAGAACAAGTTCATGGCTGTTGCTAGCTTAGCCCTTCTGACTTATTCTTCTATTAAAATAAGTACTTTCCTGGGAGAAGGGGTGTTGACACCTCTGTGAAATGGTAAGTGTTCTGCACCTCTAGTTGTGCTAAAGCAGCTGAGAGTTGATCTTTGTATCTAATTGGGCAGCTATCACATCTAGATAATAAAACCCATCCCCACATAAAGAGCTGTAATGCCTGTATGTATAAGATACCAGAACTTCAATATCATGTGTCTGGTTTTATCAGATATGCTAAATTAGCATGATTTAGTGGAATTGCTGACCTACAAAAATGACTGTGTAAAGAGATAACTTCACTCTTTACTATTTCAGATCTGTATTTGTTTAGTACTATGGATTGTGTTTTTTCACCCAATCTGACTGTATTAATCTCCACCAAAATAAACTAGTGATTGAACACTGTCACAAAGATAAGTGTGTGACCAAGGTATTTCCAAAAGTGCTAATACAACTACATTATGTAGAAATTCTTTTGTACTGTTTGCTCTAGCTTCAGTCTGTTTCAGTAGTAATGAAATTCCAAGTTTATACTGAATAAGACCCTTCCTTTGGCGATGGAGAAAAGAAAAGGAAGGACTGATTCTCACTTAAATATTAGTGTACAGTACAATGAATGGCCCAGAGCTTTCATAGAAAATTAATCTGTCTGATTGGTCTTTAAGGCACAATTTTTTTCCATGTAAGAATAATTTTTCCTCTCCCTGCCCCCCAGCATGAACATGGAAGAGGTACACCAAATTGTGATTACTTGAAAAGATAAATGGTAAAACACCAGTGCCCTGCTACCTGCTTCAACCAGCAACAAAACCAAGCCTCCCAATATACATCTCCAGATGGGTCTTTCCGAGTGATACACACTTCTGGGATCCATATGACTACATTGTCAGTATTTTCTTGCCTACAAGAACGTCTGGAGTGGAACCTGATACTGTTGCCAAGAGTTTCAAGTAACTCTAGAAACAAAAATATTGGGGCAGGCCACCCAGCACAAAATTAAACACTGCATTCACCTGTTTGGACATTAGTCAAAGGTCTAATTTCCTTGCAGTGCTTCCATAAATACTCAAGACACACAAGCCCATAAGCAAATTTATTCTTGCTTTACCAACATTTAGCAAGTTTTTTACTCAGCAAGAACAGTTTCAAGTAGGTTGCTAGTGGCAAATTCGTTCTGTTGCAGGCAATGAGGTTCTTATCTCCCTGAAGTCACCAAACTCCAGAAATCATTTAAGAGTGAGGATTTACACAGAAGCAGTTCTTTACAAAAGCATGTAAATATTGGTGTAAACCTGAAATGCTGCACTGGGGGAAATGAAGGCACTGCAGCTTTTCTGTTGTAACTGAAGATGAGGAAAGGCAAACTGTCTTTGCCCACATTTCTTGTTTGCTTCCAAATAAGTCTGTTGTTCTCAGGTGCTTTTTGATTGATATTAAATGCTGTAGTTAATAAGCAGAATATTCTGATAGAAACAAGAGAAAACAGAACTCAATTCACTGATATGAAACAGGCCTTGCAGACATTAATCCATTCTGCACTTGCACATATACTAGGCTCCAAAGAATTTTTTAAAGCTTGTTTTTCTGTTCCCAAGGTTAACCAGCAGTACTGGATTTGTCACCTTTCCAGGTAGAGAGGGAAAAAAAAATACATTATAATTATTCTGAAGTTCAGAGGAGGAAAAGAAATACATAAATAGATGCCAATTCAAATACCAGATCATCTTTCTGCTCCATCCAAAAAGACTTCAGAGGAAGCACAATTGAGAGAAATTAACAGGTTGGGAGGCCCCTGCCTCCCACAGACCCTTCACTCAGGGACCTTCTCATGTTAAAGTGACACTCTTTGCTTCAGAAGGCTGTCTTAAAGCTTTACATAGTTCCTGTAGGCTGCAAATAAGCCTCTTATGCATAACAATGTTGCTTCATTCAGCATTTGACCTCATCATATGTTGAGATATAGCTTCCTCCCTAGTTGCAATAAGCAGATAAATAATCAGGGTTTTCATGAGGCTTTCAGTAATGTTAGCGCTCCAAAATCAAAATATATTCATTACTAATTTGGAAAAAATAAATGCAAGATTAGCAGAGAAAAATAACTGATTTGTTGACATAGGTTCATTACAGCTGGAATCAAAGATTACATTTAGTACAGTAATGCCTGCTGCAGGCAGACCAAACACTCAGATACAGTTTCAGCTGGTGGAGAAAAATTGGGGTAGATTTCTTGCAGGATAAACCAAAAGGCAACTGTCTCAGCTACACCCTCCTTCTCTACTTCACATGGAAAAGCCCATGCCAAAGAGTATCACCCTGTCTGTTCATATGTAATTTTGCTTCTTATTAATAATCAAAAGTTAAAGCTTCAAATCAAATGTTCAAATACTATTTTCTGGCTTTTCTATATTGCAGCAAGCTGTGAACTGGCAAAGTACATCAGCTAAACATGCCATAGTGCAAATTTCCTTTCCTGCTTATGTAGTCCTCAGCAACAGTTGTGTGCCGTAATCATAAAGATGCTACAATTCATAAATGGATCCCGTTCACTGCTAAGGAGACCAGTGAAACAGACTACAACCCAAGACATACATTTTTACAAGGCCTACTTTAGATTGCATTAAACATTTGTGGCTACTGAAGCATACCAGCTTCATTTCCCAAATTATGTAACAAAGTCACTGTTTTGTTTCTGTGGAAGTTATGAGAATAGAATTGTGATTTTTCTAAGGATTACATCCACTCCACTAAGACGACCCCTTCTTTAGTGTCCAGAAAGGTCTTCCATCAGCTATAGCTCACAACAAAAACTTTTACTTTTTTAGCCTTCAAGCAAATCTTAAATGAAACACTGGAAATGGAAGACACAACCAGAAATACTACTTCTCCAAAAGGCCTTTTTTCCTAAAATGTAATTTACTGCATTCTGCTCATTGCCTCCAGCTCCAATTCTTGCAGAGGCCTTCACTTTTCTACCCAGTTAAATTCAGGAGACAGATCTAGACCCTTCACTGCAAAATATTTCATGGTTTAGAACCCAGATCTGATATTCTCATGCATTCACTGATGAGGACTAGAGACAAAGAACTTCCAAAACCCCAGTGACAGTGTGTGTTTATTCCAAGAGAAATACCACTGCTTTTGTGTTTCTAGAGCTATGTGTGCATCAGACACTGTAAGTGTGAAAAACACCTCACTACCTGAGCAGTCACAGATCTTTTACAGCTGTGCTGAATGAAACACAGGCTGGCTCTGGCTGACACAGGCAAACAATACTTAGATGGGCCACTGAGTCATGGCCTCCAGCCTCTGTACCTCCTGTTTACACAGCACTAGAGTTTAGCAGACTCACTTGTCAGTACACCTATTTCTATTTTGGATGGATTCCGCTGTCATAAATGTACCTTATTTGTGATGTATCTTACTGAAAATTATGTAATATAGTACTACTGATGCATGATAACCTTTTTGTCATATAGGCATAGTTACAAAGAGTCCCTGATGCATTCATTTCCCAGGTGACCACAGCAAGCTGCATATGTACCCTGGAGCTGTGCAGCACTTGCTCACTTAAAAGATAAGAGCCCAGAGTTTTAGAACGCAAGAACATGAGTGCTGGGAAAGTACAGAATAGGTGGGTGAAGAAGAAATTAATAGTTTGAGGACATTACATGGGACTTAGTTATTAGCCATCAGCATTTTTTCTGGTTAAAGCCAATGTACTCTCACTGGATTTTTGTCTTAGCCAGGTGCTGAGGAGGAATCAATAGAGCAGAAAACAGGGACAGGGGATTTCCTATGCAAACTATGGTTAAATAGACACTTGTCTAAACAACGAAATTGCAACAAAGCGAAGTTGGGGAATGAGGAAGAGAATGAAATAACAAACACCAAGAATGGAAATAAAACTGAAAGAGGAAGCAAAAGTAGCAGCAGCAAGAGGTTAATAGGAAATGCTTTCAAATAAAAAGGCAGGAACAAGAGTCAAAACAAGTCAGAAATTGAGATTTTTAAAAGAATTCATTGACAGACAAAATTTAATTAGAGAATAAGAGGCCACTTCCACTATTCCCAGTGCAGCAAGACAGTTCCTGAGCACAAACCTCCCTTCTTCCACAGATGTCTCCCCTGATTGCAGCCTCACACTTACCTTCATTCACTAATCAGGGGAAAGAGAATAAAATCACAAGTGCCACAAGAAAGGTCAGAATATCATATAGCCCAACAAGCCCCAGAGCTGAGTCCACATTAGTCAGAGCTGCCAGTCTGAGCAGATATAAAACAAGCAAAACCAAGCAATTTTGTAGCTGGGTGAAAGCAGACACAGCCAGCTCAGGGAGCAAACCTGGTAGGCAGCATTCCAGCATCAGCAACTCTCCCACCACAGATGCGTGTCTTAGCTGGCAAGGAAGCAGCAGCCACAAGCTTGCTTCAGGCTCTGAGCTCAGGAAGCTTAACCCATGTCCTCCATACTTCTCCCTAGTTTGCAAGAGTTGACATTAATCTAAGTGTAAAACTTGACACAGCCTTATGAGAGTTCAGGTTTCTGGAAAGGTCTTGGCACTGCTGCAAGGCAGACACCAACCCTGGCTGGGCAGACACAGCTGGGTCTGGAGAGAAAACATGTTTTCCACCCCCAAAACCTGTGTATTTGTTTGTCAAAAAAGGCTGAACTGGTATCTCAATAGCAAGAGAAGGTAAATGCGTAAGAAAGGCTGACGCTAGAAAGCCATGGTTTGACTGGTTAGCAAGTTCCAGTTCATTTAACAGCCAAAAGAAACTCCATCTAGAGCCTAACAGATTGCTAGCCTTCATGAAAGATCATTACTACTTAAATCCTCCAGGATTTGTTACCATACTTCTGCTGCTTCTCCTCACAGGGCACAACAAATAGTTTACCACAACAAATAATTTAAATCACACTTAATAGTGATTTTCACACAATTAAGCCAGGTAGAAAATTGCTAGCAACCCATTAGCTTCCCACATAATAGACAAATTCTTCTACTCTCCCTAAATAAGCATATTGCATCTACCCTGTTTCAGTCTTCTCCTCTACATAATGATCAGGATTTAATGATGGAAACCCAGCATATCACCCACTTTGAAAAGCAACAAACAAATCTGATGTCTCCTCTGGTTAACTCAAGGCAAGTTCCCAGTAACTTACTTACTGCTAGAGCACAAAGTCAAGAAATTGTAGCGGGACTAAAACCCACTCAGTACCTTGCCATCTCCTTTTATTCAATCTAACTGCTCTGGCATCATTGTGGCTTTCAGGTGTGTAGGTCCTGTGCTGAAGGAATTGCACTGAGCCCTTAGACACACCTATTAACAGTTCTGCCTCCTTGTCTCAAAACCAACATGATTTAACTCCTTACTAGCCAGTCTACTCTTTCTATTTTGCAAAACTAAAGAGATGTATTAGCTCTGTTTCTGTTGTGCATGTATGCCCCACTGCCTAGCTGCTAAACCTCTCTGCATCTTAAGCTTGTATTTGTTTGATTAAACCATTTCAAATAGAGATCAGTTTTCAACACAATTAACAGTTTCATTAAAATATATTTGTAGTCATTTTCAAAGTACATAATTCTTTATTGAGTATCCATTGAAGCTCCCTGGCAAGCAAAGAGTTTCTAAGCCTACTTTATAGGGGAAAACCAAAAGAGCTAAAATACAAATTCTGATGGCTGTATTGTGTTTGTGTAGCAATGTTTTGGTAGCAGGGAGGGGGCTGCATGGGGGCAGCTTCTGTGAGAAGCTGCTAGAAAGGTTCATCTTGAAGAAGTTCATGGAGAACCATCTCCTGTGGAAGAGTACACAGCCTGCAGCAGGGGAAGAATGTGAGAAGTCCTCCCACTGGGAAGGAAGGAGAAGCACAGACAATGTGTCATGAACTGACCACAGCAACCATTCCCCATCCCTCTGTGCAGTAGAGATTTTGTGAATAAAGTTAAGCCCAGGAGAAGGGAGGGATGTGGAGAAGGTATTTATAAGATTTGGGTTTATTTCTCACTATCCAGCTCTGATTGATAATAGATTAAACTAATTTCCCCAAATCAAGTCTGTTTTTTTCTGTGGTGGTAGTTGGCAAGTGATCTCTCCCTGTCTTTATCTCAATGCAGAAGCCTTTTGTTATATTTTCTCTCCCCTGTCCATTGAGGAGGGGAGTGATAGAGCAGCTTTGGTGGGCACATGGCATCTAGCCAGGGTCAATCCACCACAATGGCAGATAACTTACAGTTCTTTCTTCTTTCCATCATACGTTTTTATTCTCAGCTTTAGTTTTGATACATGACAGTGTAATAATAACTTTTTGTATTGAAGTGAGAGGTGAGGGGTTTAAAAATAAAAATTTTAAATAGGTGACAAAGGCTTTCTCAAGAGTGATGAATGGAATTTCTAAGTGGATGTAGTACCTTACATCAGCATCAGCAACTGCAAGTGATCCAAATGGGAGGGGCAGGATGATGCTCCATGAAGGCTCTCAAAGAGACAGTGCAGGAGATGGGAGGAAAGAGAGAGAGAGAGCAGGAGCTGCAGGGCCTGCAGCCAGAAAAATGGGTGTGTTCTTCAGGATGAGAACAGTTGGCCAGAGAAGCTGACAGCCCTATGCTGGCTAAACCAAACACATCTAGCTGTGTGGCTCGGTAGATACACTTGGAGGGAAGAAATGCCATCCAGAGGAACCTTGACAGGCTTGTGAGGTGGGCTGATGCCAACCTCATGAAGTTTAACCATGCCAAGTGCAAGGTCCTACACCTGGGTGGGAGCAATCCCAGGCACAGCTACAGGTTGAGCAAAGAGGAGATGCAGAGCAGCCCTGCAGAGAAGGACTTGGGGGTGGTGGTCGATGAGAACATGAACATGAGCTGACTGCAGTGTGCGCTTGCAGCCCAGAAAGCCAAGCGTATCCTGGGCTGCATCAAAAGCAGCATGACCAGCAGGTCAAAGGAGGTGATCCTGCCCCTCTACTCTGCTCTCCTGAGAACTCACTTGGAGTATTGTGTGCAGTTCTGGTGTCCTCAACATAAAAAGGACACGGAGCTGTTGGAACAAGTCCAGAGAAGGGCCATGAGGACGATCAGGAGAATGGAGCATCTCGCATGTGAAGACAGGCTGAGAAAGTTGGGGCTGTTTAGCCTGGGGAAGAGAAGGCTGCGTGGTGACCTCATAGCAGCCTTCCAGTATCTGAAGGGTGCCTATAGGGATGGTGGGGAGGGACTCTTCATTAGGGACTGTAGTGACAGGACAAGGGGTAATGGGTTCAAACTTAAACAGGAGAGGTTTAGATTGGATATAAGGAAGAAATTCTTTCCTGTTAGGGTGGTGAGATGCTGGAATGGGTTGGCCAGGGAGGTTGTGAGTGCTCCATCCCTGGCAGTGTTCAAGGCCAGATTGGATGAAGCCTTGTGTGGCATGGTTTAGTGTGGGGTGTCCCTGCTTATGGCAGGGGGATTGGAACTAGATGATCTTAAGGTTCCTTCCAACCCTAACTATTCTATGATTCTATGATCTATACAGTCGTAATGCCCATTTACAAGAAAGTAATGCAGTGTAATTTTTGCTTTACAGCTTCAGACTCTTGACATAGAGAAGACCATGGTGGAAACGAACCTGGCCCCGTGGGAAATACTGTTGGTCATTTTTGCTGCCGTGCTGATAATGAGTTTTCTCATGTTTCTGCCCCCCACTGCAGTGGTGATCTGGAGAATGAAGCACGTACCACAGATCTCACTGCATGGATCAGTGTGAGCCAGACCTGGTACAAGCTGTAACACCACCAATCCCTTTAAAGAATGGTTCAGAATGATAACATCTCTCAGGTTCAGGCACTTTTACTGCCTAGGATCCATTCAAAAGGAATGGGTGTCCCAACCTGTTGCTGCTATGTTCTTGTGAAAAGGGAATGCGTATAATTTTGTCTTCATGTACTACAGTTCTCAACACTTTGCATTCCATTTTTTGGCTATGTTGTAATTACTGTTGTTGGCTTAGTTCCTAGACAGGCTCTTGTCTTACATTGTAATGGACTGAAAACAAGACTGAAAGAGAAGTGAGCATCCTGCAGCATTGGTTTTTTTGCTTAATTAATATCTGGAAATACTCCTTTTTTATAGTTACACAGTAAATATTACCAAAGCCTTTAGCTGAGAAGACTGCTACCTATGCAAGTGTACATGCCAAAAGCATGCAGTGTATTTTGGGGAGGTAGTTCTTTACTCTGGTTGTAACATGAAATGTAACAAACCTGACAAGAATGGCACAATAAATAAGCATCTTGCATTTCTTCTGTCTGATCTGCTAAACCTACTGGCCTAAAATATTTTTTTCTTTCATAGAATCACAGAATGGTTAGAGTTAGAAAGGACCTTAAGTTCATCTAGTTCCAACTCCCCCTGCCATGGGCAGGGATGCCTCACATGAGACCATGTTGCCCAAGGCTCTGTCCAACCTGGCCTTGATCACTGCCAGGGATGAAGCATTTACCTCTTTGGGCAACCTGTGCCAGCACCTCATCACCCTCAAAGTAAGGAGCTTCTTCCTTATATCTAACCTGAACTTCCCCTGTTGAAGTTTAAACTCATTACCTCTTGTCCTATCGCTGTGGTCCCTGACAAAGAGTCCCTTCCCAGCATCTCTATAGGACCCCTTCAGATACTAGAAGGCTGCTATGAGGTCACCACGCAGCCTCCTCTTCCCCAGGCTGAACAGTCCCAACTTTCTCAGCCTGTCTTCACATGGGAGATGCTCCAGTCCCCTGATCATCCCCGTGGCCCTCCTCTGGACTTGTTCCAACAGTTCCATGTCCTTTTTATGTTGAGGACACCAGAACTGCACACAATACTCCAGGTGAAGTGTCATGAGAGCAGAGTAGAAGGGCAGGATCACCTCCTTTGACCTGCTGGTCATGCTGCTTTTGATGCAGCCCAGGATACGATTGGCTTTCTGGGCTATGAGCGAACACTCAAGCCGGCTTGCGTTCATGTTCTCATCAACCACCACCCCCAAGTCCTCCTGTGCAGGGCTGCTCCAAATCTCTTCTCTGCCCAACCTGTAGCTGTGCTTTCTTCCTTCCATGTGAATTTTCCTCTTTGCAAATCCTAAGTGCCAGAACACAAAGAAAGAGTGTGAGAACACAAAGCCCTCCTCATCCTGAGGTTAGAGCATGAACATGAGGGATGACCCAGTGCTCAGACATGCCTGGCCAGAAACCGACTTGAAGTTAACGCAAACATACTATAACTGTTTGGCTGAACTACATTATGCAAATTTACACTGGGAAATGATATGATTAAATTTACTTCGGTTTTTACTGTGTCACAATGGCTTATTGGTTCAACTTCCCTTTCCCATAAGTAAATAATAACTTGGATGGTGGGAATAGAACAAAACTGTTTCTCTGCAAGTTTATGAAAACACAAACAAACAAGCCGAACAATGGACTCTCCAGCTTAACATCACATTCATGCCACATCAAATGACAGCTTTCCACCCTAATTCTTTTGCACTGTGGAACACTCACTAGCAGGATTTCTGATGCACGGATTTGACAGTTTCTGTTAGTTTACAAGAGCAATGGGTTTTATTTCCTTATGAAATCCAGTACTGGCTTTCTTTTCTTTTGTTTGGCTGGTTTGGAAAGTCATAAGAATAGCCTAACAACTCAGAGAAAATTGGGTTTTAGCACCAGTAGGAAAATGACACTGAAATGTTTTTATTCTTCAGATAGTTTATTTGAGCATCAGCTGATAATGAATTGGCTGGAAATCAAAACCTCGAAGATATTACAATTTCATGCAATAGAGGTTATTTGTTTGCCAGAAATAAAAAAAAAAAAATAAAATCCGTGATTGATAAACAAATGTTTCTGGTTTTTAAGACTGCAGCATTTTTGCCTCCAACACAATGACTGAAGTTACTGCCTCAGTTTATAAGCAACCAAAGCAGCCAACTTATCCCTTTGTTGGTGTAATTGTCTGCTACACTCATCATCATATTACTGTCTGGTTCTGGGCTCAAAAGCAGCCAATGGTTTTTTTGCTCGTAATGGCTGGCATCAGAGTCTGAAGGATGTGTGTAGTTTTATACATGTGAATCATTTAACTGATTAATGAGGTAAAAGCCAATTATACATCATGCGCCATGTAGTTATGATGCCTGTGTCTGAGATTCACAGGAATAGGGAAAAGGTAAAGAAGAGAAAGGAAACACAAACATATGAGCTGGCTGTCTTCAGATCTATGGCTTCAGTGTTTGCTCAAGAGAAGAAAATTAAAACAAAACCTCAAGCACAGATTCCACTGAAAACCAAGCAAACAGTAACTAAGCTTTTTGTTTAGATTTCATAATAATCCACATGCACATGTGTTTTGTTGCTACAGCTCCACAAGTAAACTGAATCACCAGGGCTAAATTTTCTTTTGTCTTAACTTGCATCAACTGCCGGGTAGACAATGGCTGGGATTTTCTGCCCTTTACACTTCTTACTCTGTGCCTCTGTTTTTCCAGAGTACACATGCACATGGGGAGTGGGGGTGTAAAAGGGAGAGCTCACAGAAGAACGGGGATTGGAGCAGGATCAAGTGGTCTTATATGCCATGAGAAGAATGAACAACAGAAAAAAATCACTTCGATATTTGTTCTTGTTTAGAGCTGTTACAAATTCAGATGACCAGCTAAAATTTTTGCTAACTCTGGCAACAGCCAAACCTGCCCCATATTAAACTAGGTTTAAAAACAAAATGGGGAAAAGTGAGGAGGATTATTAGCCAGATGCTGTGAACATACTGGGCTAGGACCAGCAGCTGCACCAACACTACTGCACTGAGGCCAGAGCATCTCATTTGGTTGCCCTGCAATCAGCCTCTAGAGCTCTACCCTAAATGTGGCCCATCCCAAGCAGATCTCATTTGCTTTTGCGCTTTACCTCTGAAGCCAAGCCAGATCTTGTGGCACCTAGAGGCTGCAAGTGCATGTGTCACATACACCCAGGTGGTGCAAGGAAGTGTGAGTGCAGAAGAGCACTTGCAACCCTATATCCCACCAAGGATCAAGAGAACTTTCTTTCCAGAACCACTATGGTTTTGCCCCACAGGGACTAAACAGAGGAGACTGAAAGCAGATCCCTGGCACACAAACTACAGAGCTTCTCATGCAGGTCCCTCAACGCCCACCACTTTCATCTTTTTGGCAGAGGAGACATGATGCAAATATCTGTTAGTTTACTGCTACCCCACTTCTCACATGTACTGAACTGAGATAGTACATTTTCTCTGACATTTTGCTTGGTTACAGCAAGTGTACAGGGTACTTCTTGACTCCTCGAAGTGCATTGCAGTATACCTAGAGGCTGTGTCTTTCTTTGGGATCTCCTCAAGATGATAAATACAGGAGAAACCCTAGAGTTGTCCCACCAGCAAACTACAGTGCTTTAAGTTTGTAGTTCATGCAAATCACAGCACCTTGAACAGCTGTATGTACAGGTGGATTTAACCCCCAACCAAGCAGATACATGAATAAAGAACTGTACGCTTATGACCAGTGACTTGCACTGCTTTAATGGTCATCAGAGAAACAAAACAGTGATTAATTGGCACCTGTAAAAGCAACTAGAAGTAAAGTAAAACTAACACCTGACGGAAGATGATTTCTGATAAACATTTCTATGTTTAACTAATGACTGCAACCATAAAACAACTCTATTTCTTATTTAATTCCAGCTAGACAAATTTAAGCCATAAAAGTGAACTTTCTTTGAAATACCTCTGCCATGAGCTATGTGATTAGGCTTAGCCTATATATCTGTATCCAAGAGCTGAGGTCAAATTAGGACTATGATATCTAGTTCTTTAACCAAACAAAAGCTGTATGTTTACATGTCTTAGCAAAGATTTCACTGCTCTGTTTCTTTTGTCAAAATGCCCATGTCAGATTGCAGATGGCTGGTTGGTCTGTAACACAAGGTTTTTGGTGCTAGTAACCACAGATGATACAATCAGCATCCTTGTCACGGTTGGAGCCATCAATGCCTTGCTCGCCAAGCTCTTTGAGGAACATGTTTAGCTGATCAGTCTGAGTTTCAGTGAAGGCTAATGTGCGCAGACAGGTGCTGTTGGTGGGGAAATAGGCAGATTCAGCTCCACTGATGGCCATCTCAGAGGCTGGAAAGATCAAAGATGATTAAAAAAAAATCAAAAAAATAAAATAAAAAAAATAAAAAGCCCAAGCAGCCCAAGCAGTTGACTTACTTTGCTGAGATTTGACCTGATGTTTAAACAAGCACCAGTTACCAGACTAAAGACTTCAACTTGGAATAAAAGTGCCTAGATGATTGGTTTTGGTAACCCTTGGGAAAAAACTGCTCTAGCAAGAAGGCACTGTTAAAAATTAAGTATTTTCCATTAATCATAGGAAAGACAGGGTGGCCCCTTTGTGTATCTATACACACATCTATTTTTAAATTAACTCAATAATAACAGAATCAGACAGCCTGCTTCAGGTCACAGATTGCTCACTGGATGCAATGAGAGCAGTCTTAAAACCCTTTGGCTGCCACATGAAAAAGGCATCACTGCTGGCTGGAGACCAGCTGTTGTTTTTTATTGTATGTACATACAGTGAATAGTGCAGGTGTTGACCAATTTTACTGAGGTTCTTTAAGTACTGTTGCAAGATAAAGAGCAGTTTTATGTTTCACTGCCATCAGAAGGATAACACAGACCTTGTGCAGTGCAGGGGATGTGTTAGGATGACACCTATTTACTGTTTAAAAAAAAAAATAATTGCATCTCCCCACAAACATTGCTTACATGTCATGTTTGCTACCCCAAACTGACACAGCAATGCTCAGGCCTTAGTGTTAGTTTTAAAGCTAACATGATTTCTCATTCAGCTGTTTCCAGCCCAGCACTAGCTCCCACAATGTCACACAGGCCAAGCTTGTCACACGTATCAAGAAGAGAGACTTTTCTTTCTTCCTTTTTTTTAAACAAAACAGACTACCATCTCTGTGACTTGCTGTGTCTGAGAAATACTCACGGTTACAAACAGCCAGTGCCTTTCCCCTAGCAAGCTGTGTTGTCCAGGAAAAACCGGTTCTGTTGCCACATACTTCATACAGTCTACTCCTTCTGAGGAATTGGAAGTCATAACCCTTGGTAAGCAAAGATGGGGAAAAAAACAAACGGTGTCTTAGGCTACAGCATGATAACTGTAAGGTGAAGAAACACTTAGCCAGTGACGGTCTAGACAAACACTACAACCTCTCCCTGCCCTAAGGGAGAAAAAAAAAAAAAAAAAAGACAAGGAAAATAATGCATTACACAATAAACACTTGTGCATTAATGAATAGATGCATCAATATATCAGCAGTAAACCATGAATGTTACCTTGTTGCACATGGGTTTGCAGTACTGAGCATTGTCAATGGTGACACACACCAGCCCGCCATTTCTAGGGGGTAGTGGGAGTGGGCAGGGAGGAAGCTGCTTGCAAACTTTTGAGTGGATTAAAAAGAAAAAAAGAGAGTGAGAGAACAACCCATCAGAGTGCAAGTGAGCATAAAAGCCTATCATCCCCCACTTCCCAACCAGACCACAGCCATACGCATTGACTCAGGCCCCACTAGCTGATTTTGTCAACGTAAGATTTGTCTTTTGTTTAAGCCTTTCTTCCTTTCTTTCTTTGTTTCTTTTTGGCAACACACAATTTTTCCATCACTTGTCATTGTGGTAACAAAGTCCCCGTCAGCCCAAGTTACACTTTGAAAGTGGCATTTGCATTCACAGCACTGGCATTCAGTGCTACTGCAGACAAATTATCCAAATATTTCTTTGGAAAATACGACTGATGCCCACTGCCAGACACAAAAGAGGCTCCTGATGGAGGGCTGAGCAGGTCTTGCTGCCTCTATGACTATGCTCAGCATTGAAGGCTGGGCTGTTGGGACGGTGGGGCCCCATGCGCTGCTGCTGCCATGCCCCCAGATGCCTGCCAGCCCAGTGGTTAAGCACCTTTGTGTTTCTGAGATGCCTTTTATCTTATTCTTTGTCCTCTTTAAGACATGCAGACACTTAGCTCACTTTGACTGTAGGTAAAGAAATTTTCTTAGTGCTTCTCCACTGCCACTTTGTTCAAAACCCAGCAGAGAGGAGCATCACTTCAAGAGGAGCCTCACATTTCTCTTGAACAGGACGCAGGAGATCAAGCATTTCTTGCAGTGTCCAGACAAGGATATTGATTGAAGATTGTTTACCCTCAGGGATCATTTCATCAAAACAGTTTGAATATTTCTGTGGAGTTAGGGAAGAAAACAGCTAAGTTGAAGAGGAAAGGCCTTGGAATTAAGTCATGAAAGTGGCAAATTTTTTTCTTCTTTTTTTTAATGCAGAACAAGAAACTTCTTGAAAATGATCTAGCTGTAAGTAATGCTAATTACCCCACAATGCTTTTGGAAGAAATCAAGCAATGTTTTTTTTAAAACGGTGGCTAGATAGGTTTTTTTCCATTATATTGAGGTCAAGAGGGAGGACTGATGTGAGCTGTGGGTTTTTTTTTCTTATATATGAAATTATACCTTTATAAACAACTGTATGTATCTTCTCTCTGCATGAAACACTAGGTTGTTTTCCTTATCTGCTGAATGCTGATCTCTCTGTGTGTGCAAAAATACGTATTTGTGAACACACCCCTATATTTTGACTGGGTATTGCTGTATACCTCTATAAATAGCTTTCACTCCATACATATGTGCCTATACACATGTGCCTACTGCAGAGCCATGCTAAACTTCACAACCAAAACCCCAGTGCATGTCATCATTATAGCAGATACCAGTCACTTTGAACTCGCATGCATGAAAAAGAGCAAGTCAAATTTTCAGTGACAGCTGCTGAATCAGTAGCCTGCAATGGCTAACTGCTTCTCAGGCTGGAGCCTGCAGAATTATTGTTGACAATGATGGACATCAGTCATAGAAATAATGTAATTAACATTTCTGGGGGAAAAAACTCAGACATCTGGGAGAACACCTCCTTAGCAAGTGTTGTCCTCAGCCTTCCCCTCCCAGGTGGTGAGAATGATACCACAGGTAAAAGTTCACAGCTTGTACTGATACAAGGACCCAACTCCAGCTATTAGTTCCACATTACAGTTTCATAGACAAGTGGTTCGACTGTATGTGAACATTTTTTTATAGACCCTGCTGTAGTGTTTCTTTACCATTTCTGCAGTATTCAAAGGCCACTGTCTGATCACTCCCTTATGATGGGCCTAGCCCATAGGAGACAAGGGCACTAACTCATAAAACATAGGCTGTCAGATGACTGGCTTTACTTGCATTTGAAAAAATTTAGCACTTGAAACAATAAATAGAAGAGATTGGAAACAGCATTATGCTTGTAAAACAAAAGACATAACTGCTTATTTTTGAGTCAATTTTTATATATGGAGCAAAGCAAAACTGGAAAATACACCTTAAAAGCATGTATTTTTGACTAGCAGCAGGGCCAAAGACATAAGCCAAATGACACTAATCTTTATTTGCTCTTCCATCTTACTCCCCCCTGGGCCATGTACTGTTGCTTCAAGCCATGTGTCACCAAAGCAATATGCAAGTTGTGCTGGGGCTGCATAGGCATACATGGTGGAGCCCTGCTCCTTCCTCCCACCACTACAGACTGTGCATGTAAAGCAGGACCTGGGTTGGCCGATGAAGCTACCCTCATACCTTAAGGCTCTCATTGACATCATCTATGGTTGCACTTTTACATTCATTTGGATTAGCAAAAGCTCCAATTTCAGTAAAATCTAAAAGACAAACAGAAGCAGGTATGTAGCTGGTTTATAATCCTTCCCAACACATGAACAAACCCCGAATACCACATAACAGTACTTGTTTATGGCAATTGTGCCACTATTCTGCAGTCCTAGTGCTACCTTTTATACCTTTGGTGATCAGGACTCAAATGTCAATAAACTGTGCAAAGGCTGATTTATTCTAAACAGCAAGCTGATTGCCTGCCTGTTTGTGGCCACCCAGGGCTCGGTTCCCAAGTGGGATGCTTCATTTCTCTAAGAAAAACAGCCACTATTTAAATAACTGTGAGTCATAGCCAAGAATGGCATATCTTACCTGCAATAAGCACTGATAAACTTATAAAAACCAGTGTTTTCCAAAGTGAGCAGGAGCTGAATGGCATTTCTTCTGTGGAAGACCAGGGTCTAGCTACTTGTTGCCTGTAGAGCCTAAGAGCTGACACAGCAGAGTCAGGCATGAGGCTGCATGTGGGTCAGTCACTGGTTATTTACAATGTGCCTTGCTCCAAGGCAGTGTTGTGATAAGGCATTAGAGAGATACACATATTGCCCAACTTGCTGGGAAGCCAGCAGAGATTTCGACAGCATTGTTTGAGGAGAGCATGGGGAGGTCTCTCAATACAGCACCGAGGCTGCCTGGCTTTCAGATTAACTGGTTTACTGTAAACATGTTTAGTGTATGCACATTCTTGAATGTTCTTGGTCTTTCCTCACCTTCCCCTTTCTGTCTGTGTCTGTTTCTCACACACATATTGCACATTCATATAGAGGACATAATTATGCCTTACCTACAGGACTCAACCCTGTACCTCTTTTCCAAGAAGAGATGTATCAAATGATGGCTAAAGTGATTTGGAGCAAGGGGATGTGCTCTATATCCTGTAGCATCTAGAGTTTAGCTACTTGATAAGGAAAGCAAGTTTCCAGCTTCTGGGTTATTAAATACAGATTAACCAATGCAGCAACAGCAGTAAAAAAGGAAAGGGGAAAAAAAAAAAAAGTCCCAAGAACACAAACCTACTTTCTATGTATGTTATATCACCAACTGCATACCTGCTGTGTGCATGCTGTATTAGCAGCTGCATGGTATTTCTGCTTGTAGGTTTGAGGGTTTTTTAAATGGTGCCATGAATCTCATTTGCTTATATCCATTTATGGGAAAAGCTGAATTGTCACAGAAGTTAAATCATTTCTACCTTATACAGTCATTAGCAGATTAAGACAATTGCCCAGATAACACTCATGTGCTTGGAGTGTAACTGACCCTCTGTAAAACACAGGTTTCAGAGTCACGGCCTTTCACCCAGCAGCCTGTCACACACCCTCCACTTCCAAGTCTCCACACTGACCTCGCATGCTCACCAAACCAGCAAGACACACATGCTCCCTCTCCAGCAACCTGTTCAATGGTTATTATTGTTACCAGCAGAGCAGAGTGGTTCACTTTGTCTGCAGATGTTTGTTTTTGTTGAGATAGAACATACTGATTTCATGCTATGTTATGGAACACATATATTTATACAGCACTTTTCCAGGTATCATTTATTTTTCATTCATTTGCTTCTGCTAGTTGTAGTATGTCCTGGGTTCAGCAGTAGCAGTCAATTTTTCTCCTCCTTAGTAGCTGATGCAGTTTTTATGTTTTGACTCTCCCTGGAACATAGCTGATAATACCAGTGTTTTTAGTTGTCGCTAAGTAATGTTTGTTCTGACCAAGGACTTTCTGAGTCTCATGCTCTGCCAGGGAGGAGGGGAGGCCGGGGGGAAGTAGGGAAAGGACACCTGAACCCAGCTATCCAAAGAGGTATTCCATACCACAGCACATCATGCCCAGGGAAGTAATGGGGAGTTACACAGAAGGACACTGCACTTCCCGGTCGGGCTCATATTCGGTGGGTGGTATCATACCCTCTTCCCTTGTTATTTTCTTATCATTGATATTATTATTGGTGGTAGCAGCAGTGATTTGTGTTATACCTTAGTTACTGGGCTGTTCTTATCTCAACCCGTGGGAGTTGCGTTCCTTCGATTCTCCTCCCCATCCCTCTGGGAGCAGGGAGGAAGGAAGGGGGGGGGAGGAAAGAGGGGGTTGGAGTAGAAGCTGGGTTTAAACCACGACATAGTATAACACGTCATGAGCAGGAGATTCTGAAGAAGTGGCAAGACTTCCATCACATCAACGAAGGTATGCCTTCTTATGCCAACTCAGGGAAGTCTTGATAAACAGGAATGTGTAAGACCGCAACACTTCTACAAAACAGTTCTGTGGCAGTGTGAATGGTGACTTCTCTATTGTTAGTAGTAAAATACCTTTGTATATATATTACTGCTAGCTAAAAGTTCATTAGCAAAGGCAGTCTTTCATGAGGAAAGCCAAGGTTTATATTTCTAGGCAGACCAATAGGACCTGCTTCCAAGCAGTTCATATGATTGAAGCTGACACGCACAGCTCTTTTTCCCTGCAAGTTGAGCAATATGCAGTAGGGAAAACTGTACCTAGGAAATTTTTGCCAACAAAATTCTTTAAGATGATGCATCTGCACTTTAAGATATTTTTCTGCCAATCTATATTCAGATGTCCAATGAGGGCCACTGATTAATGCTGTAAGTCCAGGGGAGGATTACACATAAACCTACTCCTTGTTCATCTCCACTTACACATTGTTAATAAAGTGGGACAACTTCTGGCTTGAATGGAAGTCTGTGTGTTTGCGACATACTCGAAGAGAATGAACAGCAGTTTTTCTTTCATGATCATCACGGTCATGCACTCTCCATCTGAACAGCTGTTTGGAAGACACTGTTCAAAGTGGAAAGAAACATGGGGTGGCAACATTTCTCCAGTGTAAAAGACTTAACGGGATGCTGCTTACACCACAAAGCTAGGATTAGGTGACTTTTGGGGGCCACACATATGTAACCCTTGTGTTGCAGGATTACGTTCATCCTTTTTGCCTATTGACAAACCAAGCTGATTAGAGAGGACAAAATGTGATCTCAACACCCTCCCAATTTAAACAAACCTGAGATTAATCCATAGTCCTTTGCAAAAAGTAGTTGTCCTCAGTCTAGATTATATCCAATCCACTTATGCACATCACTATCTGCATCAGGAGTAACAGGGTATTGGTACCCAGATTTAGTAGCTGAATACTGGCACAAACAGGGACATGCTTTCGGCACAGGCTGGCTCCCACAGCTGTGGGACACACAGCCATCTAGCGGCTAGTACTTTGGTGAGACACCGCTGGGCAGGGTTGTGGTCAAAATTTTAACCTCATGCTATACATATTTGTTGACATTTTGCAGTTATTTCTATGTGCTTTATTTTATCCTACAAGAACACCAAACCCAGTGAGGCATGCAATAAACCTAACACTTTGGGAGCAAAAATTATGAGAGAATACTGAATAGCATAAACCTAAGAGTTAAAAATAAGAAGCTAATACTTTTTCACCAAGTTTATATTAATCACAAGAACTAAACAGAGATCACACAGGTAGTGATAAATTCATATCACAGTTCCAAAATCTAATAAAAGTCTATTACCTTGGTAAACTAAAATCCTTCAAGAGTGTAAGAGGTTGAGTTGAGATGGACCTTAACATTAAAAGGAACAGGAAAAGAGGCACCTTTACATACATGGTAGGAAAAAGCCTTTTATTCACCAATTGATATTTTAAAGGAGAACACTTATGTTTCGAAAACACAGGTAATTGAAACACAACAGTAACAGGACATATGCAATGAAGGTGGTTTAAATATTATATATAGGTTAACATCTTCTACAAAAGAGGCTGAGATACAGTTATGTGATATTCAGCCTTCTCCCATCAAAGCAACCCCCAGCTGTATGCAGTGCAAACTCCAGTAAGGAAATTGGACCCCAGAATTTCCCATTGTCTAATTAAAAGCAAGAGATCTGCTGATCCTTAGTCAAAGTTGGGAAAGTCATCTTGTCTTTGCCCATGACAGGTTTGAGGTTCAGCCGTTGGTTTGCATACCTGAGTTGTACTTTGCCTTTATCAAAAGAACCAACAGAGCAGCATTAAAAAGTAAACTGTATTTTGTTGTTTTATTCTGATTTAAAAAAAACCCCAGACTGCCTTTATATCTTTGATAATGAAAGACACTGAGGGCTAAAAATAATCATTTTCTGAGAAAATATCATTTTCTTTCTTTCCATTTAAAATCTAAAATTCCTTTTGCTGAATACAGAGCTGTCATATTTGATTTTTGGAAGCGTCCTCATAATTAGTGGACTCCTTTTTTGTTTTCAAAGGACTGCTAATATCAAAACACAAGTTTTTTAGGCACCTCCCATGAGAATTCATTTCTTCCAAAGTGACCATAACAGGCAGTCTTCTGGTAAATGGGCTTTTTTAGGTCCAAATCCCTGTGTGTATAATAAAAAGCAGAGAAAATTCTTTACATTAAGATACTTCATGGTAACCACCATTAAAATCCTGATGTTTATTTCCA
Source organism: Agapornis roseicollis (assembly GCA_002631895.1). Lineage (NCBI taxonomy): Eukaryota > Metazoa > Chordata > Aves > Psittaciformes > Psittacidae > Agapornis > Agapornis roseicollis. The sequence goes on from NDXB01015947.1 coordinate 206,731, forward strand.
TTTCACACCCTTAATCAAGCAGGCATATTCTGGAGATGCAAGCATACCAGCAAATGTGTCCAGTAGGGAACAATAAAAGTGACAACAAAACTTAGAGGTGAAGTACTTTAGGCCTCAGGAAAAGACTATTACTAAGAATTACTAATTTTAATTGGAAAGATAAAATAACTTTCAATCCTTTTGTAAAACAAAATATATATTTTTTCACAGTAACTTAAAATTCTTGGAATACAAATATTATTTTATTTGAATTCCATATACTACATCAGGCCAAATGCTGAAAGTGTATGTTTCATATGAAACTTGAAAAGTACATCTGCTTGATATACTATCTTAAAAGATCTGCTATCTCAAAAGATCTGCTATCTTTAAAGAAATGGCACATCAGTAGATGCATAGAAAGTATCAACTGTGAAGATTGAGAGAATGACAGAAAATCTCTTTTATACTTCATGAAACAATCATATGCTAGTTCAAGAGACTGACTCTTACATTGTAACTTCTAATGGTTTTGCATCAAATTATTTCTAGGGTGTGATCACCAAGATATTTTCCTTTCTGTGTGTTTCAGTACCTGACAATGACTCCAGGCCGAAGATCAAAGTTTTTGTGCACAATGTCCAGCAGCTCTTTCTCTGTTTTTTGGGACGTTCCATAAGTGAACAGTGAAATGGACAGTGGATGCGCAACCCCAATGGCGTAAGAAACCTATGGCAAAAAATGATAACATATTTAGCAAATAAACATGGCACCTCAGTGGTCAGCAGCATGCAACAGAAGAAAGCATTCATCTTAGCAGAGCTATGACCTCTCCTTCACTTCCTACATTGGCACAATTTGTATTTGTAGAGAAAAAAAAAATAAAACAACCCATAAAACTTCGAAAATGCAAAGATCCCTGGGTAACTTTCTTCCCCATTACCCAATCAACCCACATTAATTTCCATGACAGTAAGCGTCAGAGGGTTTAAGGCTCCAGAACAACAACCAATAAAACAAAAGCTAAATGAAAATTTCCAGCTTCAAGAAGCTGATAGGCTGTGACATTACAGTGGTCTTGAACCAAGCACATCAGGGTCTTCCGTTTTTCAATTCCAAGCTGTCACCAAGACTGGTTCGACTAGTGTCTTGTATGGTGTGTATTCAAGGTAAATTTCTGAACAAAGCAACATGCACAGCAAACTATACCTGAACCAGAACACGACGACAGAGCCCAGCTGTCACAAGAGACTTGGCCACCCAACGGGCTGCATACGCAGCTGATCGGTCCACCTTCGTATAATCTTTGCCAGAAAAGGCACCACCTCCATGGGCTCCCCAGCCACCATAAGTATCCACAATGATCTTTCGACCAGTAACACCAGCATCACCCTGAATCCATAAAAGAGTTTCTCCATTTTATAACCATTTTATTGTAAGTCTTAAACAAGGTTATGCATCCTTCAAAAGACTACAACAACTTGTAAGTAAGTTTACCAAACGTGGATTGCTCTGTGCTAGCTGAAGGAATTAATTTTCTCACCAAGCTACAACAGTGGCTATAAATGTTCTTTAAAGACACATTCATAAAACAAACCATACACAAACCATATTTGGTAATCAAGCAAAGAGGTCTACACCCAGATAGCCAGAGCATGCACTTCCTGTTTCAAAAGTAAATATTCCAGACAATATGGAAACTTTAGTTTAGAATTGACATATCTAACACATCCAAACAACAGAGAGTATTTTTTACAAGCTATATGCCATACAGGGACCACTGAGAGATTTTAAACTGTTAAAAATAAACAAACAAACAAATAAATAAATAAATATCGGGCATTCATATCTTTTAATAAAAATCTGAAGTTTTGTGTATATTAAATAGCAGATGTCTTTTTCATATTTACCATCAAAAGGCATGTCAGTGCCACGTTATACATCATTACATCGAGGCTGGAATACAATACTTCCAGCACCACTTCCAACCTCAAAGTATCTGTAGTCTGATTTAAACTATACAAAAAAGGTATGGGGTAGTAGGCAGCACCTACTCTCATTGAGAGTAGCTCAATTGAGTTACTGAGTAGCTCATTGAGAAAGAAGGATTACTTTTCAAGAACAGACACTTGCAGATGAATATTCTAAAAATATTAAACAAGGAAGTGCAGACAATCTCCTAGCTGCCTACACAGGTAATCCTGATTGCTGCTCACAGCTACTTGATGTTCTCATTTATCTTGGTTAGCTGGTCAGTACTTGACCAATTGTCCGATGCTCCAGTTTACTAAATGCTTGAGCTTTCTGGTGTGAACGGGAACATAGTCACATTTCAAATTCAGTCCCCAACTCCGTAGGCAGGTTTGAAATTCTCGACAGAATATCATGTCAGTAAAATTCAACTGCTGGAATTTTTGCAAAGCAAACACAAGTAGAGAGTCAAAAATTTTCTTAGAAAGACTGTGCATATACACAGAAGAAAACCTTTGGCACTGTTTGTTCCAGTCTGCTAAAAAAGCAGTGAGATATAAATCTAAAGTGCAGATAGTTGAGCTTGTTTAAAGGATCCTGTCCTTGGGTTCTTCTACTTGACTCAGACCTTAATTTGTGATGAAATTCTGATGATATATTTCAGGTGAAAGGAACAAACCAAACAACCCTTCATTTTAAAGTTGCTGAAAGAGCACAAATGCATTTGTAAAGTGTGTGGAAGCCACTTTTGTGACAAGCTGTAATGTCCTTACAGTACCAGCTGGTGTTGCTGTTGGGAAAACGGTGGTAGGAGTAAAAGTACTAATTTTGCCATAGCCAGAATTCAAGGTGCCACCGTGCTCAAAAATATAAGGTGAAAATCCTAAGTGAAATACATGTGTATTCTTCAATGAACTGAGCTGGAGATTAAGACAGCCTTCTATAGCTGGCGTTGTTAAAAATAAAACTGAGTAATACTCTTCTGAAAAGAGTTCAAGATGGAAAAGATAAGGAAAGAAGTAGTTATTTTCTGTTTGCCACAATGCTATTGTAAATTGCACAAGTAATGATAGCAGTTGTAAGGCCATGGCCACACAGGCAGATTGACCCATACTAAGTAAACTTGTCACAGGTTTAAACTGCAAATAAATTGCAATGTGTGTGTGTTTGTATGTACATACATGAGCAATATAGTTCCACTACAAGAACTGAAAATGTATTCCTGGTTGGCTTACCATATGTAATTACATTACATTTTTAAATGGGTGCATTTCAGTGCACACCAGAAAATTTTCATATGTGTAGCCTTCTTTTTGTATGAAGCTCTGATTTCTGCATTAGTTCATTTGCCTCAAATTACAGTTCAAGTTTGCATCTCCATTTGTCTATAGTCTAAGATGTCAGTGATACACAGAATTACAGTGATACAGTCAATTCAACTATGCAAAAATATATTTTTTGTATAATCATTATTATAATGATTAATCTCAACACCTTCCTACTTGTTTAATGGCACTAATGTATAAAAGACACAGCACCTTAGAAATATTTCTGACAAATTCCAGTAATTGAATGAATTCGAACAGCAAATGAAAAACAATGTCTATTTTGAATTGTTGTGAAATTGGACCTATTTTCAGAAAGAAGCTTTGAAATCTTGCTGAGATAGTTCTGAAGGGAACTGAAAACATTGGGAATGGTGAATTTGTTTTAAAAAAACTAAATCTCATTAGTCCTGATCCTACAGAGAGTGGGATTTCTTCCTGACTTCTGTGAGTGCAGGATCAAATCACAAACCACAGCTCCCATGTTGCCTAAATGAAGCAAAAGAAACATTTATTTTCTCACCAGGAGGAGCCTATCAGGGGCTGATTTTCAGCACAGATGAGCACCCTCAGGTCTCATTGGTGTCAGGCAGAACAGTTTGAGCTATACAGATACAAAAACCACATTCACTGTAACAGAAGTAAAACTTGTGTCTGTCTCTTCGTAAGAAGTATTTTCCATGAGAAGCAACTGCATGTCTCACTGCTGGACTTCAGAGGGTCTGAGGAAACTGAGAGCTGGGCTGTACATTCCACATGCAATGTAAGATTCAGCTCACCTCGCCTGCCTAATCACAACACATGTATGATATAATCATGACCTCAAAGGTTGCTTTGGCATACAGCACGTGAAGCCCTGGGTAATTCTAACACATAAAACTGCATTTAATACTTCCACGAGGTGGCTTGTGTCTTCCACCCTAGGACAAACATGACAAAAAGCTGAGCATTTGTTTAAGACTCAGCTGATGACAAAGGCAAGCTGATAAAAGCACCAAAATAATACTACACGAACCTGAGGTCCTCCAATAACAAAGCGTCCACTAGGTTGAAGGTGATAAATAGTTTTCTCATCCAAGTATTTTGCAGGGACAACAGCTCGGATCACACGATCCTTCAGGGTTCTGCGCATATTCTCCAGCGAAATGCTTTCATCGTGCTGCACAGATATCACAATGGTATGAACACGCACTGGGATGACTGCTCCATTCTCCTGGATATACTGAACTGTGACCTGAATAGAACAGGGAGGAAGAGGAAGAAAAAAACAAAGTTACTATAAAAGGTATTATTGCTCTACATCAAACACGTTATGCTCTTCCAAGAACAAAATTGTAGCAAAGTGTCAATGCTGACATTATAATCATCACCGCTCACACTGTTGCAAAGGTATGAGAAATAAAGCCTATTTTCTCATTCTTTATTTTTTGCTCAATACAGACAATCTCATTTTCTATGAAGTTGTCCAAAATGTGTCTTTTTTTCATTGGGATTTCCAATGAAACTCACAAACCTCAGAAATTTACATTCTCAGTGCCTCTTCAAAAAAGTCAGCTGAATCCCTAAATACAAACAAATCCTTTAGATCTCCTGACACTTTTTCAATGAGCACAGACCACGTAGGTCTGAAGGGTTAAATGTTTCTTCACTGGTAGGTGGTTAAGTGCTCCTAGCACTCTGATGCAAGTTAACCATTTTCCAACAGTTAAGGAGACAGCATCACAAGCAGTAGAAATGCTCTATCTGTTACTTGTAGTTTACCCTGGTACTCTGAACACCATTAATTGCTATCTAGAAAATTATTAAAGATTTCTGGAAAGAAAAAGTATTAGTTTTCAACTAATCTATAACAATATTTACCTGTGTTTTGGAGTCAGGCCTTAGCCAAGGAAGTTCTCCATTACGCCTCAACTCTGCTAACCTGGCATTCAGCTTGTGTGCAAGAATAATTGTTAGAGGCATACATTCTTCTGTTTCATCTGTTGCATAACCAAACATCAAACCCTACAGGAGGAGAAAATATACTTTAATCACTGTTAAAAGCACCACAACCAAAGGCAATGAGATTTCATCTAAAGCAAAGAGTAAACAATACCTTTAGGTTTACTTTCTACTGTTTTATATTACAGTGCAGGAAGCCTAAACACAGATCAGGCTCCAGCATGTTACAGTGTAATGAGAAACAAACCTTGTTTCTAGAATTTTTCACTGAAACCCTGAAGGTTTACATATTGAGCTGGAAACCTGGACAAAAATGCAGACACTTTTGTGAAGAAATCAGGCTCTTTCACAGGAAAGAAATCTGTTAAAGGAAAACAATTTCAGGACTATTCTGTCATGGGAAAGGTGGTATCATTAGCCTGGAAAGGTTAGAGGCTTTTATGTATGAATACAGACACACTTATACCACAGCTTCCATTTGAAACTTCAGTGGAATGGGATGTGAATACTCCACACCACGAACAAGATATCATTCAACAGTTTAAGGCACTCTTCTCAGATTTTCAAAGCCACATGCTTCTAGCCACAGCATCTATGACTATTCAGTCATGTTCCATGCATCAGATCATCATTTCTTAAAAAGAGTTAGCAGCATTTTCTTTCTCCTCACCCAGTGTATGTTGTGGTAAAAAAAAATAAAAAGAAAAAAGACAGGAAGGTACTTTGATGTAATGGGAAGGGAGGTCATCAAAATGCCACAGAAAGTCAGATATCTTTTCATCTTATGTAGAATTATGTCCTCAAGACAGCATAAAAGCATTTTAATTTAGTCGTCGGGAGTTTTTTGAACAATATTAGCTTGGCTTCTGGACTCTGATATTGTCATTTATGGTTCTCAACAGCGTTGTTATAAACTAGTTATTACTAGTAATACTGTAAATGCTAAACTCACTCATACTAGCATCAGTTAGATTATGGCATCTTTCTCTTGGGAATATAACATAATTACCTACATGTGTTATTGAGCTCATGGAAATGCAGTTTGGACAGCCTCAATTATGTGGAAGATCTGTTACTAGATGCCTCTGGGAAATAAGAGAGAAATAAAAGTACTCTGGCATATTTGCTTTCACTATACTAATGCTGAAGACAGTTGAAACATTGCCTAATTTTTTGCTGTGTAAAATCTCAAAAGCTCCATGAAAGTTAAAAGATCCTTTGTTTATTCCATCTTACAAAACAAGTCTGGATGCCACATGAATGGTTTGATGAATCTAAAGATACTCAATTAAAAAAAAAATTAAATACAGCAGCAAATAATCTTTACTAAGTTCTGAAGGAGACATCCTCAGCTACTGCAAACTGGCAGAGATTTTCTGGCTTGCATGAAGTGCTATAACAAACAAAAGAACTTCCAATTGTTTTAATAAAAATATGTTCTTCATTCTTGGGTAGCCCAAGATTGAAGTGTGGAAATCTTTACATGGTTTTTGAGTTAGAAAACAGGGCAGTAAGATGGGGTAAACTTTCCACTCAGACAGCTAGCTTTGTTGATTTAGATGTGATGTTATGTTTACCTGATCTCCAGCACCAACATCTTCTTCATCCCTGTGTAGATGAACACCTTGGGCAATATCAGGTGACTGCTGTTCCAGTGCCACTAAAACATTACAAGTCTTGTAATCAAAACCTATTTGGAAGAAAAGAACAACAGCAAATTTGTAATCAAAACCTATTTGAAGAAAAAGAATAGCAGTGAATTAGCCTTTTTCATCACAGTTAAGGAAAGTAATGTGGGACCATATGAAGAAATTTTCATTCAGAAGGATACCACATTCAGAACACAAAACCTGTTATTTTTGGTTACTTTTTTTGGTCAACACAACATTTGAAACCTTTTGGGGGAGGGAGCCGAGCATATAGGATTGTCTTTATTGCTTCTTACTGCTTGTTTTTTCTTGTATTAGCATCCTGTGCCAAGCTAATTTGAATTATGAATTAACTGAACAAAACTAGCAAAAAAGGTAGATTATGAGCCTCTGCCAAATAAACACTATTAAAACCCTCTACATAAATTCCAAGGAACTGATGTTTTCAGCAGTCGAAGACTTTGTTCTCTGATACTTTATTTGTAATACATGTAAAGTGGTTATTGTGCCTAAATCTCTCATGGAAGTTCGTTAGAGAGCCAAAGCAAGTCTCACAGCAACTCTGGAAGTGGGAGTTTACTTTACATTACTTTCTAGGATCAAAAAGAAAGGTTTTTGAAATTGAAAGACTTACAGAAGGTAAAATTTTCTACCTGTTCTAGTATGTTAATCTCAACTTGCTTCACTCCAAATACAGCCTTTCCTAGATTGTAGTTACTGGCAGCTGCTGGCCAAACTCATGTTCATACAACATACATATACACATCCATATGCACATGATCCACTTGAAAAATGTTCTTAACCCTCTTTTAAATGGGCTGTGTAGAGAAGAAAATTATATTTCCATGCACAATAGTTTGGTTTAGCTTCTCATTTTATCTCTGCAGAGAAATGGTTTTTTGCTGGGTCAATGCATCTTCTCTTATCACCTTTGGCATTTAGAATAAAAAGGATATTTACTACATTTACTAGGTTTTTTTGAAAGCACTGCTGTTACATGATGGTGGAAGTAACTTACAGATGTGCTACTATAATATTCTCTGTCCACAATCTGCCTGTAAATCCAAAAGCAATTAAAGGACTTCAGAAAACAACTGGTTTTAATTAAAAGCTCTTAGAAGATACATTTCACTGTAACAGTATATGTGAAATATTTATGATGGATAAGGTATATGACAAATAAGAAAGTGTCTGGTACGTAAAACATTTTGTCTTTTTTATCATTTGTACGTTACACAAACTGGATTTGGACCTCACTTTCCTCAGTGTAGGAAGTGTTGTTCAGAGATAACAGACCACCTTGCAGAGTGAGAACCTGCTTTACACCTGGGAATTCTAGATGCTAACCACAGTAGAAATATATAATGGTACAATGAAATGAACTGGGTTTCTAACTCCCTCTCTTTCTCACCAAGATGCATCAATTAGCTTGCCAAATGAATAGCAACATTCAAGTTCTTGCAAATTTAGAAGTGTGGTAAGTATTACTGCTCAGGTTGCAGGTAAGTATTCTGGCTTAATACCATAGATCAAAGTTACATCTTCTCAGTTTTAAATAATATATGATGGTTCTTCTACTTACTAGTATAAAGCCAGAAAATGTATCATGTAGTACCATGTAAGCAGCTTTCACACAGGATATTCAGTTTTTATCAGGCTTGCTAAAGCCTATATGTGGAAGTGATGACAGTTTTGCAGTTGCCTATTGCTTGCTCTTCAATGATTTATTGAGTTTTTCCACCAACCTTTAGCTGAATCATCATAGCCAATATGTCTAATTGCATCTCGGACAACTCGCTGGTAATCCACAATAGCATGGGATGTGATCTCTCCACAGAGCAACACCATTCCTGTCTTACATACTGTCTCTGAAAAGAAAGATGAAAACAGGATTACATCAGCAGAGTAACCCTGCCCACTAAGGCAAATAACTGTTTGTAATGATAATGATTTTGACAGATCTACTGGGTATATACAGTGTAAGTCCTTTATACCCATATTTTTCTTATTATTCTACAACAAATTCTTTCCCTATGTCTGAAAGAAAGGAAAAGAGTATGTCTTATCTACAAACTGGAAAGCCAAAACACTGAGCATGATTCAGCAACATGCATGCATTTTAAGCAAATACAGCATCAAACTCTGATTTCTAAATCTACTTAATCACTCAAAGGTACATACTGAGGCTAAATAAAATTCATCAGCAACCAACTATTTTGAAGTTGACCTCTGCAGCCCCAGGAGGAAGAATCTGAAGATGGGGGTTAGTTACCTAACACATGAACTGACATAATAACCTCAAAGTTGATAGTACAACTCCTTCTGAAGAGATTTAAAAAAACCAAGCAGTTATGGGGACCTGGACTGAGAAATTAGTACTTTACTAAATACAGTAAATGAAATTTTCAACAAAAAATTCAAATACTCTTTCAAAAATGCGCTATAACAAAGTCAAATCTGTTTCTCCCAGGAAAATTCAGTCCACAAAAAAAGTTAACTATCCTACCTTTCTACAGCCTGCTTAGGCTTCAGTCTTTGCAAAAACTTTTACTGTTTCTTCTCATCAATCCTTCTTTTCAAGATTGTAATTCTTACATGATTTTCTGGGAGTAAAGTAAGTTAGCAAATGATAGCATTGAGCTCTTCGCAAACATCATTAAAAAAGAACAATGTCTGGGTGATGACTTCAAGAAAAGCACCAAACAACTTACCACAAGCAACCTTGGCATTTGGGTCTTGTTTGAGGTGGGCATCTAGTACAGCATCACTGATTTGATCACAGATTTTATCTGCAAAACATCAAAGTTGTGATTCTAAACCATAGCACTCTACAAAAAACATGGACTGTTTGCATTGCTTTGAATGGGTAGGTATTTCAGCAAGGAATTCTTTTATTACTTATTAATGGAGTATTTAAACTAACTAAATAGAATGACATATGCAACATCCTGCAAACCAAGTCAGTAGATAAAACAGAGAATTCACTTACTGGTGTAAAATAATACAGACTATAACTTTACCTGCAGTTTTCTGCACTTAGGTATGAAACAAGTATGTTACACATAGAATTACCTGAGAGGCTAAGAGGCTTTTCTCCCAGCCTTCTCCTCTAACAATGCCAGTATAGCATGCACTCCACATCTGTAGCATTTTAACATCAAGATGATATTCCACCATCAACTTCCATCTTCCTAATAGAAATTTGGAATGTACCATACCAACACTGCTGGTAAAGCCTGAGAAAGTATTTAGATTAATACATATAATCTACCACTTATAGTCAAGTGCCTGTTTCTGGTTTGCTTTTTCTCACTGCTTCCTACCATCCTTCAATGCCATCTCCTAATAATCCCTGCAACCCAACTGAGGCACAGAAGTAGCAGATGCAGAAGCAAGAAGGAGTTACCAACTGAAGTTTTCCTGAGGTAAATCTTAAGTAAGTGCATCTTCAGTTACATCCCAAATACAAAGGTTTCAGGTAAGGTGTATCATAACAATCTTTATTCCTTTCTTTTCTTACTTTTTTGATGAATAATGAATCTCAGTCAAATAATGTAGCTAATTTAAGGAAGACAAAAGGGCAGCACCCATAACAAAGCTTTTCACATGAAAATGGTTATCTTCTCATCTATTTTAAATTCATTGTTCTTTAAAAAAGCTTAGTATTGCATACTGTGTTTAGATGCTGCCATAACATGCTGTGTGGCAAAATAAATTAATCTCTTTCCTTGCCATTTGCAACACAATCTGTTGGAAACCAATGTTTTGTAAAAGTACGTCATTAGAGGTTTTTAATACATTTAACCTCAAGTCAAATTATGTTCTCATTTATTTTCATTAGGAAGGTGTGCTACATTTAGCTAACAGAACAAATCAAAGACGAGAGAATTAATGTGATCCTGACAGTTTTATCTCCCATATTAACCACTTCAACACAAAAATAATGAACAGAGAAGACAATTAACAAACGTAGGCTGCATTGGAACTTTTAGCCTTGCAAGAACTGTGCTTGGATGACTAAATTTGAGATAATTATTACCAAACAGGAATCAGATGTATTTCTTGCAATTTAGTTAAAGTTCAAATGAACATTGTTTAACAAGACTGGGGACAAAGGTGGCAAGAGTGATTAAAATGTATCTCTGCTTGCTCTCTTCAAAGTTTCTGATTTTATAATCAGCCATATTTGCAAGCATAACAGCAAAAAATATTGACCAAAATACTGAATATTTGATTACCAGAGTGGAACAACACAACAACTAGGATAGGATGATTTTCTTAGTGCAGGTCCAATGCCCTACAGCAAACTCCTGGTGATTGGGGTTGCTTTGTAGTTTTTATTCACCACACAGAATTTCTGTGCCAGGAACAACCTTTAACCCTGTCCTTGCTCCACATGAAAAGTGTCTCACCCGCATTAGATGCTAGTGTCTCATGTTTGTCTAAGTTTCTTTTATGGCACACACAGGGATATTATATGCATTCTTTACAAAATATTCAAGATGAGTACAGGTAATCTCATATGACTAATTCATCCTCACTCCTCCTTGTGGCACCTCTCTGCTACAAAGAACTTCATGTTCATTTTGAAATGTCTCAGGGAAGCATTAGCCATAGTAGGCAGTGAAATCAGTAAGTGAAGATTTAACAGGATGTTTTCATGTTGTTGTGTTTGTTTTTTTCAGTTGTTTTTTTTTTTTTCCTCCCCCCCGAAATTCATTCAAGTAAAGGCATGTCTATTAGTAAAGGTCTCTGGTGTAAAACAAAACTAGGCATTCTATTTTTAGCAATGCTTAGGAAGCTTTGTACATCCTTCATTCTGTTATTGAAATTTCTCATCTCAACTGTCCCATTTCTCTTATTAGCTGCTAAATGTGACAGCATATGTTTGTCCTTCCTTTTTTTGTTACGTCTTGTTTTGGAAATGGGGAAAGCATGATCAACCATGTCTGGTGAGGAATTACTATTTTAAAAATTATGTCATAGGTAAGATTTCAGTTTATGCATACCTTCATGTAGTGAATTACTATGCAATAATACAAATATTGCAAAAGCAATGTCTAGGCTGAGGATTTCTTGACTGAGCAGGAAAGTATTAGATAGCCATGAATTTTTCTCAGGAAACCAAATCTTCCCACAGGCCCAGCCTTATTAGCCATAAAAAAAAAATCTCTAACTATAAAAGTAATTAGTCTGTGGGAGCTGATGATAAACCCTATTCAAATGCTTGGTTGTCAAATTATTAAGAAGGCATTAAACAAAAAAAGTGATCTCCAATAATTAGAAAGAGCTTCACAGTTTTCCACATAGTTGGACATAAGTTTCTTATGTGAATCTCGACTATGTAAGAGCCTATCACAAGCCGTGACATCTGCAAGTTCCCAGGACCTCCCCAAAGCACAGATAGTAATACCTGTATGTTAATTATGGCTAGCTATTACTTGCATCTATGGAATTTGGGCTTCTTAGTGACACACAACCCTTAGGTGTAAAGCAGTTCTCTGTGTACCTAAATAAATAAGCATGTATTTTCTCCTGCTTTTTTATTAAGAAGAAGGTCTCATTAAGGCATTCAGTCCCCAGCTAATATAATCAGAACAATTCAAATTTCCACCAGACCGAGATGTGGTTCAGGATCTTTACTTAACATAATGCCCTCTAGCAAAATTATACTATCACATGCAGAAGAGAAATAATCAAGAACATGCAGATTATCCATTTGGTATCAGAGAAACTCAAAAGTCACAATACAATTTTAGTGCTATTGATAGTGTCAGAAGCCCAACTACAGCCCCAGACACTGGGTCCCATTTTAAGAAATACCCTAGCTTTTCCTGGATGATAAAAATCTAATGGCATGTATACACCCTTCGTGTAAAACCAGGTAGGGAAAAGGGGGTTCCCCAGGATATAAGGGTGATCAATTTCCTGTCAGAAACTAGAGCTATTACTGACACAATTAAGACCTATTGCTGGGCTGTGTTCAGTAACAGGAATTTGCAGGACCACCCAGAGTTACTTAGGGTCGTTCTTTGATCTGGAAAATCTGTATCTTTCCTTTGTCACAGGCATTTGGGTTTTCAGCACCCTACATGAAGACTTTTTAAGAAAGTATATCACAGCCTTGAAAACATCTGAGTAAATTCCAGTTTTCCACTCCCTCTACAATTAGGCTCTCATGTTGCCACTTCACACCTCACAGTACCCAGACATCTGACAACTTTGGCCATATGAGAGGCTGTACATAAATTTAACAAGTGGTAACGTTTCTCAAAGGCCTGCTGAGTATCCCAGAGAAGGTGAAAATGCTCGTGCAACTTAAAAGATCTACTGAGGGCCAGTGGAGGTCTAGAAACTAAAGGAAGTGTGACATAAGAACTAAAAAATAGGCCAAATTCAAAAGCAAGAAAAAAAAGAAAGGAAACCAAAGGACAAAGCTAAACCTGTGGACTCAAACTCTTCCTTTTCTGGTACCTACCTATTAATTGCCCCAGGGTTAAAAATAATTATTAGAGTATCATAAATTGTGACCTGTCATCTTTGGAAACACCATCACAATTTAAAATTACCCTATTGCGTAATGTTATTTTTCCTATAAAACTACATTGCACTACAGATGCTGGATGTAATTATGTACAAATTTGAGAGGTGACCTATGTCCAAAGCATCGAACATGGTTGTCATTTTCTGATTGTGTTACATCAGAAAGAACCCCAACTGGCTTAACCTGATGTAGCTACCTTGACATTGTCAGAGATGTGCTCAATTGCATCAGCCATGGATTTAATCTGTCGTAATAAGTTAATATTTAGAAGAATATCAGAATTATAGGTATGAAATTCTAACTGCTGATGTTTTTATTCTCTGCCCTGTCATTTCACCCATTTATGATTTACTCACATAACATTAGTACAAATTTGAAAAATCCTTATTACAGCAAAAGGTAGAGGATGCGAAATCAGCTTCTAAAATAAATACACTTTTCAAGACATCAAATAGTCTATTGTCCCCTGACCTCATTTGGGGCAACACTTGCTGTTGACACAAGGTACATGTTTATGGCAGATGAACATTTGTTTTCAACAAAACTGAACTAAGCTCTGCTGACCATACATAAAGTTTAGCAAATAACTGTCCACTATTTGCTTAAGCAATTCCATATATTGCATCAGATGATGGAATGGAGGAAAAAAAAGCAGCAACTTTGCCATGTACAGCTGCTGCAACCACTGACTTTTTAAAGTTTTGAAATAGCCTGCTTAGAGATATTTGTGGATGACAGTTTTAGAGCATAGCATATGTGCAGGACAATTTCTTAAGGCCCATAAAGATATGGAACCTGAGAAGCAAGCTATGCATTCTTATCCATACATGAAACTTGAGTCTGTGAGAGATACACTAATGTCTCCACAGTAATACTGAAAGAAATTCAGATGAAAAAGAGCAGCAATCATAAACCCCATTGCGCTCCTCAGTGCAACACATGCTCTGCAAAAGCATGTAAACTCCTGTTGGAAGCACCCTAGTTATAGCCGTTCTATAGTCTATATGGACAAGGTCCAATGGAAATAAAGTTAAAAGTAGCCTGCTACAGATAACTTCTATAATAAGATTAATAACATATTAATTCTCCTTCATGTTTTTAAAAACATTTTAAATTAAAATATTATTATTCTTACGCACTTGCCAGAGCTGGTTTCTTACCTGGGTGTCCTTCTCCTACTGACTCCGATGTGAACATGAAAGATCCTTCATCATCCAGTGTGTAATCGCATAAACCATCTACTGGCCCATTCATGATTGTGATGCTTTTCCTGGTGGATTGTTATAAACAGTAGTTGAAGAGTTATACCTCTAGTGTCTTCTTTTAAAGGAGAAGGTTTTTTATCAGCAGGACTGTTGCTGTCTTCACTTATTACCTCTTACACTAACTTGAATTTCAGTGTGTGAGAGCAGCATGTGCTTGCATCTGTGTACACATGCAAGAAATATGCATGTGCCTGAAGTCTGTATCCCTACCTAGCCTGATCTGTCAGTCCCTGAGCTGCTCCTATATATGGAAAAGTGAAAGTGCCTAGATAATCATGTGAGGCAAATGGAAGAGCCCATTTCTTGGCAGGGGAGTTAGTTAACTTTAGTATATTTCACTAATTAACTCAGTTCTCAGAAACATTCTGGATTCAACCCGTGCAAGATAGGTTATCTTAGCAACTCAACTTAGCATGAAGTAATGCAGACTACTGGTGACAGTTCAGGTCAGCTGCTTCTTCAGTTTGAGTCTCCCCTAATTCTGGAATCTTTGCTGTGCTTCTAACTATGTGTTGTGGTTTTACAGGGATAGATGAAAAATCTGTAATTGCATGTCTTTCCTAGCAAAAAAATGGAAGAAGTTTGCTCTGCATCATATGACTGTATTTTCCTTTTCCTTTTTCATCTCTTGAAAAGTAGAATTCTCTCCTGAAATACTTTTTTTTTCCATTTTCATTCATTCTTCTTGTACATTTGAGAGACGAAACATGTGATAAGATCTAGCATAACGAGTGCTTCTTAATTATGCAGACCTCTCCTTTCAGCCTTTGCTTTACTCTTTCTGTCCTCTTTTCTATTAATTCAGATCCATCTTAATTCTCTTTCTGTATCACATTCTTATATTTTGTTCTCTAACCCTTAGAAATACACTAACTGCCACATATGAATACTAATTCTGCTACCAAAAATTTCTTCTAGTCAGATGGCTCATGTCTGGAATATGCTGATGGTATGACAGGTACTAAGACAGGTGATATTTTGTGGATATATGTGTCCTGAAATTAGTATACAAAACCCAAGTAAACATACTCATGGCGCAGATCCAAAAAACAGCCCAGCACTACTGCACTTTATAGAAAAGTGTAATTATTAATTCCTTTCAAAACCATTCTATTCTCAATCTCAGACTAAATCATTGGCCTACCAAATTAAAAATTTCCCTTTATTTCAATGAACACTGAATCATTCTCTCAGTCATTCAAAGTGTACCTGATACTTTGACTAGAATGAGTAACATACTGCTGATTCAATAGTCCTTGCAAATTTTGACAGCAATGAATTTCTTCTCACTCCAGTTTAAAAACTGACTTAGTTTATTTCAAACCTGTGGTCAATATTATTTTAAAAGATCACTTTACGTGGCCCTTTGGATTCAAATTTATGCATTACTACAAATTTATGCAAAAATTAATTAGAATGTTTACTTTTTATCTACATTCCTGAAAACAATAACGAGTGCCTGTGAATATTCACCAGTAATCTGCTATGGCATTGGCCCCTCTCTGATTATCATCGACATTTCAAAGACAATTTCTTGGTTTTGTATTGTACAGAATTCATTTAATTGAATGAAAATCACTGTTTGCACTTAATAATAAAGAATTCATACATCATATACACATTATGAGGCACAGCTTTCTCTGTAGTAAACTGTCGTCACACCACTGGCATGAAGATTCTAACCCAGCCTGAATAATTTACACGTTAACACCATCTAGAAAAATAGAATTTGTAAAAAAAAAGAAAAGAAAAAACCAACAAGACTGAAGAGTACCTAATTCTATTAACCCCAATTAATGAGGAACATTCAAAAATTATGTTAACTTTTAAAGAAAAATAACACCAGTTATAGGCATTCCTTTTTAAATGCAATTTTTTTTCCTCTGTGGAAACAAAGACATGATGGGAATG
Source organism: Agapornis roseicollis (assembly GCA_002631895.1). Taxonomy (NCBI): domain Eukaryota; kingdom Metazoa; phylum Chordata; class Aves; order Psittaciformes; family Psittacidae; genus Agapornis; species Agapornis roseicollis. The sequence continues at coordinate 223,316 of NDXB01015947.1, forward strand.
GACAAAACACCTCTGACAAAAACTCTTTTTCTACGTATAAGAGTTTTCATTCTAATTCTACAATCTTCCAAGACAAAACAGACAAGACTTAATATTGTCAGTCTGAGTGCTCCACTCCCTCTTGCTTCTGGTTTTGCTTTCTCTTGGTTTTCAGTGCCACTTAAGTACAGAAATTGTAGTTTGGGAATTAGCATTCTTGTTTCCAAGGTAGCACTTAAACAGAATGCAGAACCAGGCCTCACAGATCCTCTTATCCCATATAAAAATAAAAAAAACAACAGCACAACCTCTTAAATGCTGAAGAGTGCAAGCAATTTGACATACAAGAGTAATGAATCTGCAGGCTCATTTTTATTTTGCTTTTGCAGTTCCTCTTTTTGGACTCACTTCTGGCTAGTCAAATGCATTGGTTCTTAAGACCTTCGGAGGGTCACTCTTTATTAAAATAGGCTCTCTGGTAATAGTATTCTAAAAATGCTGCACAGCTGCATTTCACACAGCTTGTGTAAAATCTGTTTGAACTGATTCCAGTTGTGGCTTTACTATTAAGACCAACACATTTGCTTTACGGCCATGAAGCATATTCTCTTCTAGGACATCTGTGACCAACTCCAAACCTCTGTAGGGTTAGATAATGTTTAATTTGGCTTCTCTTCTCAGCCAATTTGACTTGTTACATATTTGTAAAAAGTAAGATAGTGCCCTGCCATCATGTCTTTTTGCACAGGTGATCTGCCTACACAAAAATAAAAGAAGATTATAGTAAAATAATTATTATTATAAGTTTTTCCCTATTCCATTTTATTGATAATTATTCAACAGTCAACGTAAGAGGTTTCCAAATTTTCTGTCAACTTTATTGCTACACTCTACACCATCGTGGGACTGAGCCCTTAGAAAATCAGTTTATTTGCAAATCTCTTCATAGTTTGTGTATTGTCCATCAAAGTACCTTTCAGCTATATTTCTATGACCTTTAACTCAGAAGATCCCTAAATGGCAAAATACTCTCAATCAGCATGACTTTTGTGCTCTGAAATATATTGATTATAATGTCAATCCCAACCACTGGAATAGCAATGTGAACCTGTGTGAGAGTCTTCACAACTGGCACTGTCCCACGGATTTGCTGTTTTCACTCACAGCTGTTCTGTAGAATGCTTAACAATGCTTAACAGCTGTCAGAAGACATGGTTTTACCACAGCCTTGAGAAAGCCCTGAAAATAATGAACAAGATTTAACAAGAAAAGAATCTGATGAATGGGGGCTATAGATGCTGATGATTCTCCAGACAGACACGAGTGATAAATTGTCTTGAGCCTAGACCTCTCATGACATATTCTCATTGGATTGTTTTACCTTTCCTTTCCTATCCTTATCTGTAGAAATGACAAAATGAGCTTGAGCTAACAGCTTACAGCAGCAGGGGAAGAAAGCTGGTATCCTTAAGACTTGGTCATCCTCACCTCAGCTGCAGAGGAATCATGTTTTCACTGGAAGCAGTATAGATTCAGACTCATTCATTCATACTGTTTCACTACCATGGCAACTTCAAGGTGACTTCTTTTGAGTGAGGAAGAAACTGTATCAAGAATTCTGAAGAACTACACCACTAGAATCACTCATGGGAAAACCATTGCAGAAGCTACGCAATTCATTTCCCTCACCACAGCTTTCAAATGTAAAGGACAATGACTTGATTTGTAGAGAGCACAGACTTCTCAGTAACTTAAAACTACAATTCCATTAGTATTAAAGGACCCAAAACATCTTAACTTTAACAATATACAGAAATACTTCATGCATACAAATAACAGATAGGAAAGTGTTTTCCTAAATACTTCTGGTCTGTTCTCTCAACTTTATCATCAGATAAGACTTTATTTACTAAAGTAAACAGCTTAACAAGCTAACAGTTTAAATTTCTTATCTTGCTATTTTATTCTCACTTTGCAAAATCATGCAAGGAATTTACTTGTATTTATGCCTGTGAAAATAAAACAACTTTTTGGGTGTTTTACAAAACCAACTTCAATACCAGTTTCATTCGTGCTATTTACAAGGTCTAGTTCATATATAATACAAATAGTGTGTTTTCAAGAAGTTACTGCAGTTTATCTTTTTTCCTATGGGAAAGAAGCCCAGAAGGAAGATTTGTGTAGTTGGGTTTATTTCTTTTGCATGGAGAATGACAAGCTTAGTCAGAGCAACAGAGTTTGAAAATCAGGAACTGAACACAGAACTCACACCTGTTTCAGAACTCTCACCTCTATTGTTACCTGAAAATGAGAGTGGCTCAAGGCCTCGCAGATGTGCAGGTGTAAAATTTCACTGGCCCATAAACATTCAGGGTAAAATACATATTGTGAGACAGAAAAAACAGCTGTGATTGTGGAAAGAAAGGAGGTAGTATGTATTCTGACATGGGTGTTTATTTATCACCCAGTATTTGCTTTTCATATCACCTTTTTATAACTCCTGCAGCCTCTGCATGCTACCATAAGGAATTCAGCTCTTTCATTCCTGAGTTTTCTTATAGCTTTTTGAGTGAATACCAATTCCACTTCCAGCCATTTCCTGGTGTGCATTCTATGTAACTTATTCCATGGTTATCTAAGCTTCAGAGAGATCTTGTGCTGTGTCTCACATCTGCCTTCCATTTTATTCCCTAAGAAGTCTTTCCAGGTTCTTCCATTATTAACATCAAAGAAAATAATAAGTTTTGCTCATCTCCCATGCACTTGTCCTCTTTGCATCTGTTTGACCTTGAATTCTCTATTCTGACACATCACTGAATCATAAATGGTTGAAGCTGGATTGTCTTTAGTCCAACTCTCTGCTCAAAGCAGGACCAACTTGAATAGGTTGCTTATGGCCATGTCATGAAGTAACATGTGCCAGAGTCTTGTATATGAAGTAGCAACTTTGAGTTGTTTCTTAGGAAAAATTAAAGAAAGCTATTTTGGGGGCTAAATTCTGTTTTCATATGAAAGTCAGTTGTAGTCTTGGTACTACTTTTGTTGGGAGAATTATTTCCTCAGGACTGTGACACTAGTTGGAATTGAATACAACTTAATTTTCTGTTTATTCACTTAATAAAAGTTCTAGCTGTTTAATTCTCAACCCCAATATCATTTCTCAAGGCTCTATAAACTAAACACCTCTTTGCAAACACAGGCTTTTTTAACACCTCATAGAAAACACACTTTAGTTTCTTGCACAATAATGATAAATAAAAAAGTATGTTTTCTAATTAAGTCTTCATAAATTAGCATTGTTGTACCAGAAATGGTGGAAAAATAGCAAGGTTAGTTAAAATTTGAGGTTTTCCTTACAATGATTTGTTTTTATTGTGTCATTTAAACAGCATTATATCACACTAATATATAATTAGTTCTGCCTGTAGTCTTTGGCAGTTTTTCTTTTTTAAGCTAGAAGCTCCACAGAGCAATGTACAAGCATCTTTGTGTTACACTGTTACATGGAGCCCTATTACAACAGAATCACAGATTTTCTGGGTCCTCCATAAATCGTGAAGGTGTAGATGAGAAAGAATGAAGACCTATCCCAACTTTACCTCACATAGCAAAAAGGTTTTTCAGTTTGCAAACGTAACAGAGTATAACTTCTGGATTCAGCATTTTTCTCGTAAACCATTATGCTAAATTAAATAACTTTACCCATTTATTGTTAAAGCTATGATTTAGATGGGAATGGAAGAGTCTTCAGTTAGAAATGGTTTCCCTTTAACCTTACAGAAAACCGTCACTGTATTCTCCCTGGATGTTTTTCCCATTTACTACAGTCAATTGTTTGGCTAGGGAAAAATTATCATCTGACAAAGCACAACCCCTAATTTCAGTTGCGTAGGGTGTGACCACACAGGCACACACACAGTGGGGGAATAGTTAGGACTCCTTGCTGCTAATGACAGGTCTGATCACCTGTCCAGACTAAACCCCATTACAGCCACAGATCTGTATCTCATAAACTATTTTGCACGGGAACTTCAGCTGCCTTCCAGCAGCTTGCATTCTGTAAAATCTTCTGCTTTCCCATTTCTTGTGACATTATTAGTGTATATATGAACACCATTAGGATTTCCTCAGTACCTTAGAAAACACACTGATACATTTAAACAGCCATTACGCGACAGGTTTCGCTGCAGTGTTTCATAGATGTTTACAGTAGAGGTGGTCTTTGGACTTGGAAACAAATATTGACTCGAGTCCATGAAATCAGGTTTCAGCAACCTATCTGCAAGAACAGTTGTGGAATTGGTAAATTCTGGCTTCCTGACAAAAGTACATTAGGTTAAATTCAGACACTTTTGACTTTTTCTTGATACATAATTCCAGAAAAGTCTTACTTTCATGTGGCATAGGATTGTAATTACTTTTCTAAAATATTTAGTGATCGAAAACCTTCATAATTCTACCCTATATGTATGGTGTATATGAAACAATAGCCAATATTTGCAAATGTACTTCTTCTATGCTCGCAATGAAAATACTCATATACTTGAATTACTTAATACAGGCAAACACATCTATTTACACACTCAGTACTAATCTAGTAAATAAGGCATAGCAAAATTTTACATTCATTTTGCATTACTGAAAATGACTGCACAATGCTGTGAGTTCCAGAATTAGGCTTGTATAGCTATCTGGAGAAAAAATGCAACACACATCCAGCAACTTTTTTTAGTTGTGATTCCTATCCATGGGTTTATTCACAGCATTTGCAGAAATGCTCCCATCATTGCTACAGAGGTACAGCTGTATTTGTGCTACAGCACAAATACACTTCTGGTGCTCTGAGGTCTGCAGGAAACCGCTAACTAAATAATCTGACTGGTCACATCTTTCAGAAATCCCCAAGCCTGACCTTATTACTAAAGTTGGTTGGGGAAGGTTGCCATTCAAATAGGAATTTCACTTGGACAAATATATTAGCAAACAGCAAGCATCATTATGATTCATCTATGTCTGAAAGATTCCACTAAAACTAATCATTTAGCAGTTTCAGATAAACAAGCCTAAAATAAAACACAACCAAAACATTCTTGGATTTAGATCTACACAGGGGATATTAGATAATGGATGAAGGGCATACAGGACCAATCAACACAAGTATATAAATGGTACTAGACAAAAGTGCATACAGTAACCAGAATGCATAAACATTTCTACAGATTCCCATTTATAGATGGAATATGGAATGGAAAATTTCAATCTCACCAAAAAATCTTTAGGATTACAGATATAGTTGCAATCTCATGGCTCCATTATGATACTTGTTTGGGGTTTTTTATGTTCTGCATGTCTTTAGCCTGAAATAGACTAAAAGTCTCAGGATTTTTTCTAGATTTGTAGATAAATAAATTTAGGTTCTTAAGGCAAATAAGAATCCAATTTCTATTACTGTGTGCTATTGACATGCTAAACATCATTCCAGAAATGCTGCCTCACTATCCATGGGTAGTAGCTCGTAACTATGTTCCAGAACTGCTGCTAGGGTAAACCTCCTTCTTCTTCCACTCCAATATTTTCTCATTTAAGGAGTGCCTTGGTTTCCTAGATTCATATCAATCATTGATTTTGTTTCCAAGGCAGAGGATTTCCTGTTCCTGAGATTGACAGCTTCTTACAGGGTTGCTGCTAATGCTTCTTTCTTATGGTCACAATCCACATTGCTTCCAATTGAATACGAGTGTTGCCTTTGGCCTCTCGTGTTAGCTAAGTCAACTAGAAAACAAAGAACAGAGCAGATCTTCCATAACCAAAACTTATCAGCTATATCCTTCAACTTTTCAAAGAAAAAGCATTTGACCTGTATGTATTAGAAGGTATAGACAGTGAAAGATCACATTTTCTTCTTTTGAAAATTCGTACTGAAATTGGCAACTATCATAAACCAACTTCTCCATAAACCAACAACAAACATCCTCTTTTCAATGTCTTCAGAAAATTTGGCTAACATGAAAACTAAAGGCAAGTCTACACTGCAGTTTATTATTAATCATTTCTTAATTGCTACCAATGGCTTAGTATCCCAACTGCAATGCTCAGAGAACAACGCATTTGGAGGTTTTGGGTGATCAGTTCTATTTTGTTATCTTTCCACATCTGCAGTACCATAAAATATGTTACTTAGATTCTGTAAGTCATTAGAAGCAAGGTCAGCAAAGTGATTTCAATATGTAATTATTTTTAAGACACATACAGATATCCTCATGCAGCTTGCAGAAATGGAGCCCTGGAGTTTTACCAGGACTCAAGTGGGAGTCCTGCCAGTAACTTCAGTAAGCACAGTCATGATCTTCTTAGAAACTAAAATATTCTCTACACAGACAGAAATCTAGAATACAAAATTCCTTTCCAGATTTTGAATTCGCAAATATTGAAGCCTATTCAAAGCTGCAAATTTCATTCTTACAGTGTTTATAACACTGAAATACTGCAAGAGATAAAATTTTGATTTATCTACTACTAAGAATTTAATTATCTTACCAAAGCAAAATGCAGCATAGCCACTGGGGTTTTTTTAAAGATTAGGTGGTCCTTTGATTTAAAGAAAGAAGTATGAAAAAAGAATACTTGTCTATTGCTTTCACATGCATGAGCTTACCCCATATACAAGTGGCAACTTTCTTGTAGTCACAGAATAGAAAGTTGTAGCTGTAGAGGCATTTTAAGAAACTGTCCTTACAGTACTCTACTTTGTCAAGAGCAAAGACAAGTATGTAGACATATATAGGTCTGGCTGTAATCACCTGATTTTTTGTGCCAAGCAAAGCTTGGACAAATTCTAAGACATTCATACATCATGTAACTATGCTGAGTTTTCAAGTGATAGTTTAAAAAAGAAAGCTAAGAAAGTCACATAAGAAGGATGAGGGGGAATTATGCGTTTAACAGTAGCCTATGTCTGAGCAGTGGTGAAAACATTTATCCTAAAGATACATAGAGATCAGTGTCTGTAAAAACATGATCTATTGAAATAATAGTGTTTGAGAGAGATGACTGATCATAGTTCTTGAGAAGAAACCTTATTTAAAATATGAGTAAACACAATGACACTTATCTCAAGCCCAAGTGAGAAACAAAATAGTGGCGCATTTTTTCTATAGGCTCCACTTAGATACATATGCCAACTGAAAAAATGTTGAACAGCTGTCTAAGAACTTCACAGCAGTCCCAGCCCTAGACATTTTCAGCTGTCAGTGCCTAAGGTTAACTTTTCAGTGCAGCTAGGTTTACAATGAAACAAACAGATCCTGTTTCCAGGGTTACAATTATCGGCTAAATAAACAGCATTTTTTAAACTTATCTACTAAACTCATCAGTGGCAAAAGCACAATTGCTTAAGATAATAATGAACCAAATACAGGTGTGTCTGCATGCAGCCAGTCATTTCTGGAAGAAAGTACATTCAGGAGGTGGGGTGAAAATGCAGCAGAATGATTGGAGAAGCCCAAAACACTCCCAGGAATGTGACTTGAAACAGCAAAAGGGACCTGCAGTTTCCCTTTGCTACAATGGGAATGATTTATTATCTGAATATTTCCTCTCTCCCACCCTCCAACAATAAAACTCTTTTATTTGTGCAGTATCTTTCACTACATGTAGCTTGAGTTAATCAATTCTCTCAAGTTTGAATATTAAGAATATTACAAGTTTAACAAATAGGAGAGGAGTTCTCAGAGGTAGAACTCATGCTCATGTTAGTAGAGAGCTCAATCCTCTTATGATTTCAACCACAGCTTTTTCAGAAACTTCAATGAGAACAAATAAAACTCCTTGGAAGACTACTTCCTTAGTGCACCAAAAAATGTTTTGCTGCTTTACTTGTTTTTGTTTTTAATCAGAACAACAACAGCAATCAGCTCAATAATAGAGCTGAAAATATGATTCAATTCGTTAAGAAAAACAGACTAACCAAGGTACTGATCAAGTTCAGATATACTTAGACTCATAGACTCATAGAATAGTTAGGGTTGGAAAGGACCTTAAGATCATCTAGTTCTAATCCCTCTGCCATAAGCATCAACACCTCACACTAAACCATGTCACCCAAGGCTTCATCCAATCTGGCCTTGAACTCTGCCAGGGATGGAGCACTCACAACCTCCCTGGCCAACCCATTCCAGCATCTCACCACCCTAACAGGAAAGAATTTCTTCCTTATGTCCAATCTAAACCTCTCCTGTTTAAGTTTGAACCCGTTACCCCTTGTCCTGTCACTACAGTCCCTAATGAAGAGTCCCTCTCCAGCATCTCTATAAGCCCCCTTCAGATACTGGAAGGCTGCTAGGAGGTCTCCACGCAGCCTCCTCTTCCCCAGGCTAAACAGCCCCAACTTTCTCAGCCTGTCTTCGTATGGGAGATGCTCCAGTCCCCTGATCATCCTCGTGGCCCTCCTCTGGACTTGTTCCAACAGATCCATGTCCTTTTGATGTTGAGGACACCAGAACTGCACACAATACTCCAGGTGAAGTGTCATGAGAGCAGAGTAGAAGGGCAGGATCACCTCCTTTGACCTGCTGGTCATGCTTCTTTTGATGCAGCCCAGGATACTGTTGGCTTTCTGGGCTGCAAGCGCACACTGCAGTCTGCTCATGTTCATGTTCTCATCGACCACCACCCCCAAGTCCTTCTCTGCAGGGCTGCTCTGCATCTCCTCTTTGCCCAACCTGTAGCTGTGCCTGGGATTGCTCCCACCCAGGTGTAGGACCTTGCACTTGGCATGGTTAAACTTCATGAGGTTGGCATCAGCCCACCTCACAAGCGTGTCAAGGTCCCTCTGGATGGCATTCCTTCCCTCCAGCATATCCACCAAACCACACAGCTTGGTGTCATTGGCAAACTTGCTGAGGGTACACTCAATCCCGCTGTCCATGTCAGTGACAAAGATATTAAACAAGATCGGTCCCAATACCGATCCCTGAGGGACACCTTTCTCCTTCTCTCTCAGAAAAGGCATATTTCATTATCCAGAATCTACAAGACTACATCTAAATTATAGAGGAAACAATGAGTAAAATAATTTCTTCTGTCCATAAAACAATTTGCTGAACTCAAAAATCAATGTGTTCTTGCATCAAACTATAATCAGAAAGGGACACTTACTTTCCAAGATTATGGGGGGGAAAAAAATCCTTTTTAATAGCAATTTCTGTTGAGATCCAGAGATGACTACATGCAGAAAGTGGCAACACCTTGGGGAGTTTGTTAAAAGATTCCTGAAGCTTCTTAACACTCCTTAGAGAGGGTAATATTATTCAGATAACTTTGGTATGATATTCCTACATGTTGATGCTTTTTCTAAATCAAACCCAAGCTTCAAGTGCATTGATATCTTAAATTATGCCAAAATGCAAAATAATGGGGAAGTATAAACTTCTGCATCAGTACATAGACATCAGTGTAGTCTTTGTAATAGAGAAGAATTCAGGTAAGATTACCAAACCAGAAGCAAATGGCAACCTTCTCTACTTTATGACATTACTTGAATGTTTACCTGTGGATTTACTTTCAGGTGATAATATAAACTCGTCATTAATAATGAAATGGCTTAACATAATCAATTTTTTTTCATTTTTTTTACCTCTCCCTCACTTACCTCATGTCTGAAGAGTCAAAGACTGACCTAAGTAATTGGTCATCCCAATTTTTTTTAAAATGGCCATTGGTTTTGGGTGCCCTATAACTAAAGATGAAATGGAAGCACTTAGCATCTCCACACAGTGCCTAGTGCATATAATTTTTCATGGTGTAGCATCTTCTAGAGTAACTTATTTCAAATAACAACCACTAATAGAAACAACAACAAACCTGATCTCTGATCTAAGTTAAACACCAATTTTAGCTTATGATAATGATTCTACAAGATGCTGGGATGAGTTAACAGGGAAGAGTCATACTATTAAAGCTTCATATAAATCCGAGAGCTCTCACATTTTACTTCTTAAAAAGTCTGTTACACTGTGACAGCTTGATTAAATGCCACTTTCCTCTACCCTTCCTTTCTTGCACTACTATTAGCCTAAAATACCTATATAAATGTTTATAATGATATAGCTTCTTCCATCATATGAGTTGAAACAAATACATGAGTATAAGACACAAAAACTGCATGAGGGTTTATAATAGTAATGCCAGAAAACAAACAAAAGTAAAACCACATCAAGTGAGTGGACCAGTGAGATATTTTTAAAAGTAGATCAGTCCTTATCAGCAAAGAACGGGTTTAGACTCTTTCTAGCTGTAGTCAATAGACAACACTGCTCTTTGTCTGACTACAGTACAAGAAAAACTTTATAGCAGTAAAGCAGGAAAGTTCAGGCAAATTCAATTTTACATTCAATCCAGACTAATTCATCTGACTCTCCTTACCACTGGCAAATTATTGCATCAAGATTTTGTTTATATAAACATAAGTTAGTTCCTTTAGACTGTGAAGGAAAATTATCCATCATAAGAAAGGGGACCATGAACTTAAAGCCTACTTTGCTAAAAGGAAACATTAAAATGTACTTGCTGCAAATGTATTTCTCCTAGCAGAAGAGAAACTTCTCACATTGCAGAGCTCACTTTCCTTCTTTGTGAGCAGACTGATAGTTAATCTGATTCATTTTGTCCTATTCTGGGCTTCATATCTGTTTTCATCCTTATGCTTCAGTATCGCTGGAATGAGAACAGCTGTGAATGAGCATGTTAATATCAGCGCATTCTCTGGAGGACCTCCACATGGTAGCAACCTAAATAACTCAGATCCTATTCTGAAGAAAGGAGAAATTACAATTTCATAAATCTTCTGTCAGTATTTAGCATCTTATTTTCAGCAACACTTTCCATCATCTGCCTCTGCATTCCATCTTCTCGTTCCACTAAAATGCATTCAAAGAGAATGGAAGCTGTAGATGAAGTTACATTAGGTAATTGCTTTTTTTTTTTCCCCCAATATAAAACTTTAGATTTCATGCAGAAGTTAAATTGTATTAACACTTATGACATCACATCATGTGCAATAACAATAAAATAGCACCTTCTCCTGTTCTCTTCCTGTTCTAAGCTCTAGCTTGCTATATTCCAAAGGAGGTTCAAATTCAGAAGGCAGAGATTTTAAGCTGCCTTAATTTCCCTTCAGGCTTGGACACCCAAACAGAAATCATCTTTGCTGTGACCTACATTTCCAAGTTACCTACAGGTTGCTTTGCACCTGAAGAAAACACTGAGTTTTTAAAACTGTTTATCCTTTGGTCCACAGACAACATAATTCCTATAAGTCTACAGAAGGTGTTCAACGCACCAGGTCTATGCACATCAAATCCTGAAAAAATGGGAAATCCTATAAATAGCATTTGAACAACTTATGTTTAACCATGTTTAACCATGCCAAGTGCAAGGTCCTACACCTGGGTGGGAGCAATCCCAGGAACAGCTACAGGTTGAGCAAAGAGGAGATTCAGAGCAGCCCTGCAGAGAAGGACTTGGGGGTGGTGGTTGAAGAGAAAATGAACATGAGCCGACTGCAGTGTGCGCTTGCAGCCCAGAAAGCCAACAGTATCCTGGGCTGCATCAAAAGAAGCGTGACCAGCAGGTTGAAGGAGGTGATCCTGCCCTTCTACTCTGCTCTCGTGAGTAGCAGAGTACTCCTCACCTGGAGTATTGTGTGCAGTTCTGGTGTCCTCAACATCAAAAGGACATGGAACTGTTGGAACAAGTCCAGAGGAGGGTCACGAGGATGATCAGGGGACTGGAGCATCTCCCACATGAAGACAGGCTGAGAAAGTTGGGGCTGTTCAGCCTGGAGAAGAGAAGGCTGCGTGGAGACCTCCTAGCAGCCTTCCAGTATCTGAAGGGGGCCTATAGGGATGCTGGAGAGGGACTCTTCATTAGGGACTGTAGTGACAGGACAAGGGGTAACGGGTTCAAACTTAAACAGGAGAGGTTTAGATTGGACATAAGGAAGAAATTCTTTCCTGTTAGGGTGGTGAGATGCTGGAATGGGTTGGCCAGGGAGGTTGTGAGTGCTCCATCCCTGGCAGAGTTCAAGGCCAGACTGGATGAAGCCTTGGGTGACATGGTTTAGTGTGAGGTGTTGATGCTTATGGCAGGGGGATTGGAACTAGATGATCTTAAGATCATTTCCAACCCTAACTATTCTATGATTCTATGTCTTCTGTATACAAAATAACAGCACAGGAATAGGGAAATTGGAATCTACCATTTTATTTTGACCTTTACTAAGCAGTTTTCTGTAAATGTTCCCATCCAAAAATTCAGTTCCTGCCTAGAAAAGGAATATGAATTGCAGAATCACAAAGAAAAAGTCACAGTTAAAAATAATCTGAAAGAAAATGATGAACAAAAGTTGTTGTTTTCATGGGTTACAACTGATAGAGCCACCAGTGTGTTTATTTAGGATGCACTCTAGTGGACACACAACAAAATCAAAGATACAAATGAAAGCCACATATTGGAAGTAGCAATTAGAATAATTTCCTAGCATGTTTTAAAATACTGTCTTACAAATGGAATGTGTTTCCTAATTAAATATGAAGGCTGCATGAAGGCTGAAATTTTCACAGTCAGCATGACTGGGCAGAAAACGAAAATCAACACAGTTACTTAAAAATTTTTGAAAATTTTAATATAAACAAGATTCAGTTACGCATACTGTCTCAAGGGAGAAACTTCACCTATCTACACACTTACTCCATCCCTTTGAGATTGGCACAAGAAGCTGCCATGCATACAGTGTTAATAGGTGTAATTACAACTGTAGTATCTTAAAATGTGGTCTTAAAATTATACTGTTTTAACTATTACTAATAAATATAGTCAAAACCTGACAAAATCCATTTACTGGAATATCAGCATAAACCGCACATTTATTCCACAAAAAGGGTTCTTGAATGTCATAGAAACTGGAAACCCATACCAATGCAAAATAAATGTAGATAGCAAAGCCTGATGACCTAGTTACAAAAGTAGTTCAATTTCTCATTACTTAAAAAGTTATAAAAAACATTTCTAAGTATTTATACATGGAAAGTGATATTTTCCTCTTTTGATTTTTAAGATGTTTATATGTCATTAATGGCATCCAAAAAGCAATATGGCAATAAAGAGGGCAACAGGAATTTTTTAATAAACAAGCTTTATTACTTTTAAGGGAAAAATAACAGATTACTATTTTAGAAATCAGTAGTGCTTACCTTTTAAAAAATTGATAGGATTATGCCTAGTATGAGCTACATGAACAGAATAAGTTATTTAGAGCAGAAGAATATTTATTACACTATTGACCTTTGCCTGTTGAGTATAAAAATATTCTTAGCAGTTTGCCAAAGCGCAAAATCCTTAAAGCTAGCTATAATACAAACAAATGTATACAAACAAATAAAAGTGAAATTATCCTCAGAATCTCTTTCATCCCAAAATTGAAGAATGCAGTGAATGCACCAACTATGAAGCATTGAATTTGCAATGTAGAGTATTTTCATTGTACACTATTGGCAATGACTTAACATGAATTGTCCAAGTAACCTGTACTATTAGAAGACGCTAAGCTGTAAAGGCATGTTTTAGCCAAGAAGTGTGTGATTTCTTAATGCTGCTGTCTTTTTCATTTATAATGAAATGGAACATTCCTGATAACCTGTACCAAGATATCAGTGACTGCAGAAATTTATTCAGATACCTTATTACAAGTGAAGCTTTAAGAATTAATAATGGTTATTTAGTAAAAACAACACTGATGTAATTTACTGCTTTGCAAATTCAAGACAAATGCAGTAAAGACTATTTTAAGACTTGAGTAATCAAAATGGATATGCAGACACTTGCATCTCATCTAATGTCACACAATTGCCAGAAAAGGTTATTATGAAGCCTAAAGCTAACAGCGATACAAAAAACACTTTAAGATTTCCTAGACACACAAGATCTTCTAGTGGGTCTGTTTACTGAGTCACAGAGTTCAATTTATCTCTTCCATATAAACTGGGAAATCGTCTGATTTGATTTTTGCATCTAGTTTGATGTGCAGAATTCTCTCTCCACCTTCTAATCTGCAGAGCCTTCCCTCTTTCTGTCAGAAACCATTCACATTCTTGGAAAATCCATTTTCAACATTTTGTTCTTTCAAACAAAAGAACATTTTGTTCTTTCAATATTGATATAAATTATGGCATTGTAGCCTCTACTCCAAAATAATCTTGACAATGTAATTGTGTTTATAATTATTAGAGTTACACTTCAAGAATCAATGGGCAATTAGTAGAGAATATATTTACTCCTTTCATTTCAATTGCAATTTTTTGCCTGAGTTAGCCAGACTAGCTACAGTGGGTTAAGAACAAAAAGGCATCACAGGGGAGAATTAACAGACTTTATACAAACACCCAGAAAACACAGAAACCAAAAGAACAGGTATATAAATCAGTTCTATATGTAGAATACATAAATTAAGACACTGCACCTCAGGATCAGCAAGTAATGAGTAGAAAATATATTTACTGCTTTCAGATCAGTTGGGAACTTTCTTTTTCTGCTTCTGTTGTGCTCTAACAAACAAAAAAAAAGAAATCCTATCATTTGCCAGCATTAACTGAACTTTTTAAAAGTAAAAATGAGGAAAAAATAAAAAGAAACAACCCACATAACAAATAAGTCCATATTTATCAATATAATTATGTATTCTTTCATTCAGTGAAATATAATGACGTTTATCACCAGACTTTTATTACAAAATCCAGTGAGTCTGAATGAAGTATGATTCTGAGAGCAGTATATTTTCAATAGTACAAGTCTACACATTTTAATTTTATTGACCTGCTCTTAATTTGTACTTTAAGTCAACAAATTTTATCACTGTAAGACCTGAAATAACATCACCAAAGGCCAATGTAATCCAATTTTACATGATTTTAGGCATGAAAACTTGGAAGATGGCACATATAAGAAGCAGCTTCTGGCTTTGAAATTCACTTATTTAAGAACAGAATATGTCTGAAGCCTCAAAAATAATATTTAATATTTAATTATCTGAAAAATATAAAAATTGGGGCTATATGAGAACTGATTTAGCTTAGTGAAAAAAACCACAAACACCTGTAAAAACTTGACCCTAAGAATAGTCATAAATATGTTCATAAATATATTTAGAGAACACTTATAAAACAGGCCGTTATTAAAGTAACCCTAAACATAGAGCATATTAATATCACAATATAAATCTTGAGCTAGAATTACACTACTGATGCCAGAAATTACATGAACAAATTATTAAGGATTATTAATTATTAATAAAGGAAAAAGGGTTCTGATAATGATGTACTAAAACTAGGATATCAAAATCTCAAGACACAACACTTCGAATACAGATATCAACATCTTCATAACCACTGAATACTTGGGACATAGAAGACATTCAAGAGTCACAGTATAGAGCCATAGCTGCAGTACTGAAAACATTCAACATTTGTGTTGCACAGAGCTCAAATAAACTGACTCTGAGCAGGTCCTAGCTTTAGTGAGTACTGTGTCCTTAGTATTCGGTGTTATATGTTAAATATTTGCACAAGAGTGCATTCTGCTGCACAAAAATATACTTCACACCAACCAGAAAAATATAAATAACTGCAATCATTCAAAACCAACTTATCTTTTGTGATTTAGTACATGCTGTATATGATTATCTTTTCACATAGAAAAGGAAGGCTGCCTCCTCTGATTATATTCATACTTTTATTTGTAATACATCTGAATACAAAAGGGAATTTTAAATCTTGAGGACTTAGCCAGCACCACAGTGTCTTTCAGAATAGTTTAACTTGTACCAAAGAACAGGCTATGGGAAGTTTGGAAGGTTGTGGCCAAAATACCATCCCCCAAAACCATAGGAGAGAACCAGCATGATCTTAACTCCAACAGTTTTAACCTTTGATATGTCAGCACAGAAAAGCAAATATGTAAGAACTAATTTATAAACTGCCCGTTCCTTCTCAACGCTTACCTCAAGCGGTTCATTTCCATCTAGCTCCTCAACCCTGGTCAAATTAGACACTCCGGCTCTATCTGTAAATTCAGCTATCATCTTTTCATCGTTTTCCTGTGGTAACAAAAAACCAGTATTCAGTTAAAAGTATTCTACATCACAAATAATTATCTCTAGAGAATATTTCAGATGTGTTCAAATGACACTATCTGTTAACAGAGAATACTTAGATGCATGCTACAGAAATATGTTAGTATGTGAATATACTCTTTTCATGCTTGTTAAGACAATTTTTGTCATATTATTTTAAATAACAGGAATTTTGGTATAAATTTCTATATATTAATTTTTTTCTGTCACTTTTATACTGTCATCTTCTTAAAGTTATGTTCTCTCAGTATTTTAACAGTGCTCTAAAAACACACATATCTCTAAAATATGATGCGCTCCATGTAAGTTTAAGAGATATTCATATTTAAAAGCTTTAATGAGATAAACATGCCAATTATCAGTGCATGTTTTTACTGAAATGGCATTAAAAGACCATGCATTTTCACAGATATGTGTCTACACACTCTTCTGTTGGTATAAATTTCTATGTACCAGGAAGATCTGAGAATCAAGATGCATCCCAGTTTCAAACAACAGTTCCTTTTCCAGGTACAGCAAATGGACTTCAGGATGACACACTGTATAACATTACTGTCTAAATACTTAAAGCAGACATACTTAAACTATAATACTTTCTCACATTTCTCAAGGAATGTGAAAGTATCAACTAAGCTGACCTTACAATAAATTTTGCAATAAATGTATGCTCTGCTCTGATCATAAGCTAAATAAACCTAATAGAACACACAAAAATGTAAGTATGAAAGCCAAACTGGAAAAAAAGATGTTAGAAATTCTTCCCCCATTTTCATTCTTTTTTTTTTAATTATGTGTCAGTTCAACACCCCTGGGCTTCCACATTGTATTTCAGATTTAGTGCCTCCATCTGGAAAAAAGCAACTGATTTAACAGTATTTTCAAACAACTGACTAAGCTTTGGCTTAAACCTCTTGATCTTCCTGCTGCGATGACATTTTGCCTTCTTCATTCTGCAGTTCCAACTCCTTACGCTCTTGTTCCAGCTGAGCCTGCAGTTTAAAAAAGGTAATTAGAAGGGGAAAAAAAACATATTCATATTGCCCACTCCATTGTTTACAATGTATTTCACAAATGAAATCTTAAAAAAAAATAAAAAGGAAGCATAAAACATAACTGCAGTGTATAACATAAAACCCTTCCAGTATCATCTGACTCAACACTTTCGCAGGTTTTAGATTTGCATGGATAGAAAGTCTTTGCTATCAAGAGGATGAATAAATGGACACCTGGTTAGCATACACACTTAAGATACTGTTTTGCTCCACATGCTTTTTATCAGTCTATATTCATTATCTCCTATGCTTTGAATTAAGCTCTTTGATACTTCATATAGTATCTAGCACAGATGGATGAAGCCACATCAAATCAGATTTATGGAAAACTTCAGTAAGCAATGTCATTGACATTAATCACCTTCAACAGCAACCTTTAATATTTCCAATTAGAAATATCTAATGCAAAGTGTTTATTCTTTGTGACCTTAAGTCCTACTGCATCAAAAATTAAGAAATGACATAATCTAAGTGCTCACATTCAACAGCACTAGGGTCTAGAGAATACTGTTTGATGCAGCATTTTGTGAGCAGTCATATTGTAGTAACGAGTTTTCACATTGCTTTTTGATAGTTATAATCAAAACACGCCAAACTACATGCCTATAGCCAAAATTGGATTAGGTCAAAAAATGTGTCTAATGTGAATATTGAATAATTCAACATCTTTCCCATACTTTACATGAAATAATTTACATAATTCCCTGTGAATTATCTCTAGACACAATATCATATTCTTGTTTCCATTTGCTATTTTATGAGACTCATGAAATCCTATCATGGTATTGGCTGGGATAGAGTTAATTTTCTTCCTTGTAGCTGGTCCAGTGCTGTGTTTCTGCTTTAGTCCAGGAACAATGCTGATAATATACTGATGTTTTAGTTGTTGCTAAATAGCACTTACCCTGATCAAGAACATTTCAGTCTCTTATGCCCTGCCAGTGAGAAGGCACACAAAAAGCCAGGAGGGAGCAGAGAGAGAGGACACCTGACCCAAACTAGACAAAGGAATATCCCATACCACAGCATGTCATGCCCAGTATATAAACTGGGGGGAGTCACCGGGAAGGGACTGATCACTGCTTGGGTTGGACTGGGTATTAGTCAGAGGGTGGTGAGCAATTTTGTTGTGCATCACTTGTGTTTATTGGTTTTGGTTGGATTTTGTGGTTTGGTTTTTTTTTTTTTTTTTTTTTTCTCTTTTTCCCTTTTTT
>NDXB01015947.1:246690-279507 GCA_002631895.1 Agapornis roseicollis
TTTTTTTTTTTTTTTTTTGTTATCATCGTCATTATCCTGATAAATGTCTACAGGAGCAGATTGCATAATGTTTGGCCTTTAAAAAGAGAAATACTCCCTGAAATAAAGTTCTCTACTTTTTATCTTTCCAGTATCAGTAATGATAAAAGATAATTTTTCCTAGAGGATGCTGCCTTTAGTTGAAGTAGAGAACATGAAAATTCTTACTATACCAGTTTATTTTTGTGTCACCAGTATTTTAAAGCTGGTTTGTGGCCTTACGAGAGGGTCTCTAGCAACTGAGCATTGCTTACAAATGTGCAGCATGATGTTCTCTACTCCTTTTGCTTTTTGATACTGCTTTGTTTAGGTTGGAGATCTTATTTATGGTCAGTTCATTGTAGCAAATAAAGACATGGAACCAGAGATGGTCTGTATAGACAGCAGTGGAAGATCAAGTGGAATGGGAATAATTGGACAAGATGGCTTCCTCTTTAAAGTTTCCTTAGGTCTAATAAGAAAGTAAGTACTAAGGAAAGTAAGTAGTCACTAACTTATACTATGATGGGTAGGATTCGTGCAACTATTTCCTCTGAGCAGTGTGGGCAGTTCAGTAATCAGTGTGTAATTGTTCTGGTGCATTCATAACGGTTTTGCTGGATAGGGTATGGATATTGGCCTAGCAGGAGGATTTATTTTCCCACTTAAGAGATTTATATGCTCTTCAGTATGGTTTGCTGTGACCTGCTTAAACAGAGAGATTGGGTTGCCAAGGTAGCATGGAAAACAAAATCAGTGACCTGGCAAAATAAGATATTCAGCTAGGGTTTCAGGTATGTATCTACTACCTTGAACTTTAAAAACTGTGAATGCCTACTGTCTTTTTTCTGGTTAATGGGGACTGTTGGGAGTGTATGTTTTGCTGATAGGTGATTAAAGAGCTCTTTCCACATCGATACATACTATATTCTGACTTCCAAAGAAAAAGAAATTGCTTTAAAATACTGATACAGATAAATGAGAATCTCACTTTTATTTTTTTTTTTTTTTAAATTGACATGTTAATCCAGGAACTGTTTCAGAAGCTTTTTAATGTGTCATGAATTTAGGAGTTATGTATCCAGACATAAATACGAGACTTTTGTGACTGTCAGAGAATGCCAGATTATATGGTTAAATGATAGTTAAGCATTGTTGCTTTTGGGTGTTTTGTTTTGTTGTCCTTTGGAAAATCATTCCAGAGGTGAAGAGCAGCTATTTCATACGTGGATTTTTAAAGTAGTAATTTGTCTGGTTACATGTCCCATCAGAAGTCAGTGTGAATTTACACAAATATTTTTCCAGCCGTTCTGTGTGTCTTCCAAATTTTGTCTGCATGCAAGTAAAGGAATAAAAGTATGGTACAAGTGGTAATGTTTCTTTAAGAAAGCCTATTGGATCTTGATTTGATCCTAGATGTATTACAGTAATTCTTGATGCTTTTTTTCAGTTTTCTCTCACCTAATAAAACTAAAATATTCTGTTTACTGCTGTTAACATTGTCTCCTAAAGGAGAAGGGAAGCTGTCTTTTGAAGATATGTCTTTGATTCTGGTGTTAAAATTATATATCACATCAAAAATGACACTTTATCAAACTGTAATTTTTAGACATACTGAATTGTAGAATTGTTACAAAAGTATGGATTGACCTTAAATTATCAGATATTACTTCTGAGTTTAATTAGGAAAAATTACACCTGTATTTTTAGGTGTATACATTTTAGATGAGAGCAGAATCAAAAATCTGATGCTGTATTGTTATTCTGGATGCATTTATGTGACTTGTTCATCTTACCTTTTGGTGTGTTGCCTTAATAGCTCACATAACACCAGTACTTCAGTTTAGTTACTGATAGTGTGGTCTGTATAATGACTTCTTTAATCTTTTTTTTTTTTACAGACTCTTGGCTCCCAAATCTGAAATAATCCAGGAGTTGTCACAATTGTACCCATTTGAGATGGTGCTGGGAATGAATGGAAGAATATGGGTAAAAGCAAGAACAGTTCAACAGACTTTAATTATAGTAAATATTTTGGAAGCCTGTGAGTATATGACTGCAGAACAGAGAAAACAAGCATTTGCCAAATTGTCAGGGAAATAATAAAAGAAAGCCTTGAGGATTTGTTTGAGATGACTAGGTGTATTGGTTATTTTTGTATTCAGATTTATATTAAAAGCCTTTTTTAAAAAAATGAAATACTAGACTTCATTCTTGCTCAGTTCCCTTCTTTATCCACTCAGCTTGTTTGTGCCTTGATTATGGTCCTGCTTATGTTTATGAATTTCTTGACAGATGGGGAGACAGGCTTTAAAGCTTCCAGTAGCTGTGAGTTTAGAGGTATAACTACTCAGATTTGTAAGAAAAATTTGCTTTTTTAATCAGTATTAACACTTCAAACAATACATGCCTGCTTGAGGTCTTAGAAAGTATCTTGCAGGTCATTCATTCTGGTCAAGTGCTCTGTTTATGCAGTGCAGGAAGTGATTGTTTAATATGTGACAAAATGTGGGACTAAAAATGCAGAGAATAACAGAAAGATAATTACAGGGCATAGAATAAAATAAGCATAGGGTGGATAAGGGAAACAATTAGATAAGACTCAACATATGGTCACAGTGACCTTAGTGCTTTCCCTAAAAATAACCTGGTTAGTAGTATTGAGGAAATAGTGATTAGGACTTAACTTTATAACTGCATAGGACATCAGTAGGAAAATTCAGGAAGTTTGATGGCTCACTGAAAGTAAGAAATACTTCAAACAGCTGCTGTGTGAAGTCACTTGCACTTTTATTTTTTTTTCTTTTTTAAGAACTTTTTAACTAGAGATTAGGTAAAGGCCACTGCAGCAATAGCCATGTATTTCTCAATTCTAGATACTTCACATGTATTTTCTTCTAGATACAGCATCAAGAGTTCATACAGCTTTGCTTCATGTTGAACAAAATCAGCATTAAAAAAAAAAAAAAGATTCCTCACATACATGTAGAGGAAATGCTGTCCTGAGGGCGATAAATTGTCAGTCCATTTTAGGACATGAGTAGTTTGCTACTATTCTTTTGAGAAAGAACCATGGAGTAATTGAAGGAACTACTAATGCCTGCTTCATGTGGGAGAAAAGTTTGTACCCAATGAATTGCATTGGAGCTGTTTAAGCGGTTTTGCACATCTATGATGTTTTGTAGTTCTTAATAAGATGAATAGTTTAATAGCACTAGTTAACAGCAAATTAGGGGGAAAAGGCTAATTAGAATAAGCCTGAATACCATATTAATTCCAAGAGGAAACAGTATTGTTCTTATTTATTCTGCATTTTTTGTAGCTCAGCCTGTGGTATTTGATGCTACAGTTTTCTTTGGCATCTCTCATTTAGAAATTACTTCAGTTGAGAGCCACTCCTATGAGTCACCTTTAATACACTTACCTAGGGCTTCTCCTGGCAAAAACACAACTCTAATGGTTTCCATGTGACTTTAATGGCTGAAATTCAGAATTCTTTCTGTGTTTCACTGGTCTCCCTATTTGGTATTTAGGGTATCACTCATCTGGCTTGGTAGATCTTTAGTCGTCTTTTTTTTCACCTGTCTTCTCCCAGCTGAAGTGACTTTCATTCATATGCCATAAATTTTTTAGGCTTATAATCTATGTTTTAACTGCACATGAAAAGCTGTAATTTAATAAGGATTTCACTAACTCTGCTCTTTGTCAGTCATCTTTTTTTCAAATGTAGCTAGCCAGAGTCCCTGCAGGTTGTCCGTTACTAGAACAATAGCTGGCATAAGCAGGAAAGCACTTGCCAAATCATCTCAGGGTGCTAACTTGGTGTTCTGTGAGTGTTCTTGGATCGTAATAGTAAAACCACAGGAATGGGGAATGACATGGTTCATTTCCTGAAGAGTTGTGGCTTGAAATGCAGTTAGCCCTACTGCTCCCCCTTTTACTTCTCTAAGCAAGCTCTTTTCCCTTCCAAACGTCTGAACTTTAAGCCTGACCTGCAAGATAGATGAACAATCCTAAATTTAAAAATGCTGTTTTGGTAGCACAGCATAGCAAATGGTGACCTTGAAAGTTTTCAACAAGTGCCCTATTTCACACTACTCATTAACCTGTCCCACTGTCAATGGCTTATCACCCGAAAATGAATTCAGTCAAGAGCAGGAAACAAAATGCATTAAAATTATGTTTGTTGTTAATTTTACAAAATGGTGTATCCAGAAAGTACTTGTTTTACCCCCTACGCTATCATGGTAAACATGTGCTACACTTAAGTTTGACAATTTACACAGTAGCGAAAATGACAAATGGATGTGAACAAAGTGTGTGGAGAAAATGCTTGGAAGCAAATACACATTACTAAAGGTAATACTGGGGTTGTTTGGTTTTTCTTTTTTGTTTGTTTTGTGTTGGTTTGGGGGGTATTTTTGGGTTGGTGGGGTTTTTTTGGGTTTGGTGGGTGTTTTGGAGGTAAAAAAACTCTACATTCCTTAAACCAATTACTAGCTTTGACAAGCTTTATCTAATGAACAAAATATCTAGGCAAAATCCATATGATGTCTTTGTGAACTTGTAGTTCTGGCTTGGTGACTAAACTTGTATCGCCAAAGAGTGGCACAGGCTGTAACTTGATTCTAGGAAGGCAGGCTAATCATAAGTTAATAGGGTATTCTGCTGGAAGTGTCACAGGAAGTCCTTCATGTTCCCATTAAAGGCACATAAACATATATATTTCAGGAAATAGAATGTGCAGAAGTGATTCCATGGACTTCAAATGTACCTTGTTCAGTAGAATTTTTCTGTTCAATTTATCTGCATGATATATGCCCTTGTCAGCTGTCATTAAAGAGCAACTTGGAGTTGTTCACTGCAGATGCTTGGCTATTGTGCATTAGGTGCTTTGTTATGTTGCTCTTTCAAGTTGATGTAGTAAAAGTTAAGATTGTAGATGTCAGCATGGACAGTCTTATCTGCAGTGGTGAGCACATCTTAAAAAGACAATTAAATGGAAATCATACACTAAAAATAAGAAATATGTAGTCTGTAACCTTTCCTAGGTTACGTTGCAGAATGACCAAGAATAAATGGTAACAGAAATAACAGATAGGCAGTGCTGTAATAGCGTGATAATAAAACAACTAAACACGTAATTGTAATTTTTATTTGCTTAAGCAAAAGAAACTTGCACAAATAATTAGTTGAATGTAATGAGAAGATAAAGAGCTTAACTCTAAGGCTATGGTTACAGTGTGGCAATAGCTCTGCTAGATGAGCAGTTTACTGTGCCCAACTACTCATTGCCACCTTACCATCAGATTTGGAACTCAGGTTTGCTGGTTTATCTATTTGATTTCTAGCCAAGTTTCATAAAAATGACCTAAATTGGCATCAACACTCTGAATCTCAGGGTCATTTTTTTTTTCTGACCTGAATGTTCTTTTCACAGGAGAGCGCATGGATTTTTTTTCCTCTCAGATTTTAAATACTAAGGACAGCTCATCTGCTTCTGGAGAAAGTAGAATTTCTTACAGAGGGCTCAGTTTTCTTCCTTAGTGCTTCAAGAAATAATTCCAAGTAACAGTTAAATCAACCAGTAAATAGACAGGTTATTTTAAACCTTACAAATTGGTCAGCTTCAAGTTTTACATGCTTACACAAAAAAGTATTTACACCAGTTTTTCTAGTTACATGTGCCCAACCTGGTGAGATATGTTATCTGCCTGAGTATAGAAACTAGCTGTTACAGACAATGCAGGACACTTCTTTTAGTTTTAACACAAGCTGCCTTGTCCTTACTAAATGACTTGTATAGACTGCAAGATGCACATGTCAGTTTTTCCCCAACAACTTGAAAGAGAAATAGCCTAAAAACATGGGTGTTTGGATTTTAATGGAAGCCATGTAGTAGTTGCAGGCAGTCAACCAGAACTGCTGCAGAATGACTGTTTTCTTCTGACACCCTGATTGTGCAAGTATGCAGTTACAGCTTTTTTGGTGCTATCAGTATGGGTACTTAGGGATGTTCAGGAGCCTGTTTTTGCTTATAGAGCTTGAAGCTTGATCACTATCCCAGTGGCTCGAATAGGCATTAAAAGTAATTCTCTCCACTAGGCCTCAGTGTCCTACCTGGTATGAGAAAAACCAAAAAATTGGACTAGAGTAATAGTAGCACTGCAGTAAATGGGACAAAGGAAAACGATAAGCCCCTGAGATTCAAGTTTGCTTTAATTACACTTAAGCTATAAAGATATTAAAGACTGAAGGACAGACAGAACAACTAATGACCTCATCTGCTCTTTCCAGAGGCTTTGGTTATCTATTGTATTGTAAATGGTAGGCTTTTCTGTGATTCAGTGTTTATTAGGCTATTGCCAAAAGAGATTTGTATAAGAATCTGTATCCCCTTTAAAAAGACTACTAATTCTTTCTTCCGGTTCTTGTCTACATGGAGGATGTTGCACCAGTCTGTTCTTGGGGTTCCACTGTGAACCGGTCATCCAAATGAAGCTAATTTCAAAAGACCTGTAGAGGTTCTTTGGCTTCTTCCACGACTACTACACCCTGATCTTACTGAAAATAAATCCAAGGTCCTCTGGCTGTAGGCAGACTGGTGCTTTTATTTCCTGAGAATCGGGATGAGGTTGAAAACACCACCACATGAGTACATATTGCTATAGAGCCTCCAAACAAGCAATGACCTTCGTCTGACCTTGTTGAAATTTACGACAATCTGCATCTGTGTGGATGTACCCTTTGAAGCACATGGGTTAAAATTTCAAGCTTTATTTTTGTATATCTGATCTTACTGGTTCAACCCTGAAAAATTAGTCTAGAAATCCTTCTGCAGACATAGGGCCTAGATCCTGCCTTAGCTGACCACTGTTTATTTCCTCATTACTTTTGAGTTCTCCTGTTTCCTAATAGAAAAGACAGTTTGTTTAATAGAAGCCATTTGCCTAACAACATCCCTGGTCTAAAGCTGATCTATAGAAGCATGATCCAACAAGAAATAGGAATAATTAACTTCTGAAATAACACACAGCTTTGTCATTCTGTACATGAATTGAAAGTTTTGTAATGCTAGATCATGTTTTAGCATAGAGATACAGTGCATGCTGGGTGACCTATGCACAGGCATGCTAGAGAAGCTTAATTAACTGGTAGACAAGCAGTTTCAGACTGATACTCTTCAGTTTAATTGTTATAAAACTGAATTATGAAAGTAGGAAGAGAAGGGGTCAGTGTGCTTTTTAAGAACAATATGCAAAACCTGCGAAGATTAAATATTGGTGCCTGTTGCTCTGACATGTTTTTTTCATGTGTTAGGAACTTACTATTCTCTCACCTTTTTGCAGGAAAAAATGTGTGAATACCATCTGAATAGGTGTATGGAAAACTAAACTATTATATAGTTTACATAATATGATCTTATTGAGAGGGGAAAAGCAGATACCCAAGGAAGTGAAATTCCCATTCAGCTTTCCTGCCATAATCTCGCTAATTTCTAAAGCAGTGAAGGCAAAAGTCGTCTAATAAGGACAAATTGCTGCTGCAACTCCACTTGTGCAACATTCTCACTTTTCATGGAAAGCAAGCCTTTCTGGCAACATAGGAGGAGAAGGCTGGATTTCAGTATTTTCATGGCACTTGTTTTATTTTGAATTCTGCATCTACTATAAGTGTACATGCATTCAAGTGATTTCAGTGCCATGTGAAGGAGGAAGGATATTCTTGGATGAATCCAGATGTGCAGGCTCAGACAACAGAGACAAATGAAGTCAGAGTCACTTCTGTGATTAACTGTTTATTGTTCTTGTCATGAACTCCTAGCCAGAGCAAAGAATAAAGATCTTTTCATCTTGTGATAGGTGTGTTTTTTCCCCCCTCAGGAATACTGGCAACCTTTGGATTGCAAAGACCAGCTGCCAGATTGTTGGAAGTATAACATGCATAAGTATTATTAAGAAAAAAGTTTGGGGTTTTTGTTTTGTGTGCTTACCATAGCAACAAAAGTAATGGAGCTGCAATTCTACCGTAGCCACATGTTCACAGCTGGAGCAACAACCATTATAAAATTCAGAAGAAAGGAATGTTGACAGTCTGCATAAATTAGAGGTTTAATTACCTGATGATGGCTTACAAAATTTGTCAATCTTTTTTTGTCATAATTCTTTTTTTCTGAAGACTGCTGTATCACAGTGGCAAAGGTGCATACATTCTAATGCTGGTTGCATTTCAAAGCCAGTGAGAAAGCCACTTCAGTGTATTATGGGTAGTATTGACAGAGAACCTTCCCCCACTGGTTAAAAAGTAGAGAAAATGTTGGCTTTCATGTATTTCCAAGGAAAAGAAGCAGCCTCAAACCCTACAGTCTTCCTTGATCTTCCAGCTTTTTCAAGTAGTCTGGTAATGCTATTTCTGCCATGAAATTTCCTGAGGATCTTTTTTAATTGCTGGGAAGTCCGGGTGTTTAAGTGCTTTTTATAATCCATTTGATTTCTAAAAACATGTTAGATAAAAGCACAGCTACCACAATTTTAGGCAGAAAGACCCAAAACCTTTTCCCTGCAGCTGCCTGAAGCCTTGCCATTTAGGCAGATGTTAAGTGTCATGACACAGCTCTGTTCCACAGAACTGCTGTTTATGTGACTTTCCAGCTGTGCACGGCCACTATGTGCTCCTGCAGGAGCAGAACAGCATGGTCAAGGAGCAGCCAGCATCTGGGAAGTGGGGTGGTCTTGTGCTCCAAGGTGACTGCCAGGTGATGAACTCTGATGCATCACAGCACACATGGCGTGTTGCCTCCAGTTTGATCTGTGCTGTATCAGAACTGTGATGCTCTTGTTGCTTCTGATTAGCAGAGAACTTGTTCTGTGGAAAGATTTGTCAAAAAAAAAAAACCAAAAAACACAAGCTTTGTGCTAAACAGAAACTGTAAATAAGGGGTAAACTGAGCAGGTCTAACCAGAGTGGCCAGTGACTCCCAGTGAAGAGAGATAAGAAAGGGCAATTTGATCTAGGTGAAAGCCAGTGGTGCTGTGTTGTTTGGAATGTAGACTATCCAGTACCCTCAGAGGTTGCATGCATTCTCCTGAGCTGCTGTTGTGGTACTGCAGAGCGTGCTGTCATTGCCACTACCATTTTTGTTTGGTATTTTAAGTGCCAGGTTAACAGGAAACCTCAAAAAATGGTCCTAAGGTAGTGAAGATGAGTCCTCTGAGCTTCTGGCTGGATTAGTGCCCAGTGACCACAAGCAACTGAAGAGTGTGTTCATAAAACAATGTTCTGACATGTTTGTTCTTGGCTGGCTTATCTGAGCAAGTATATTCTTGAGTGTAATGCATATGTAAGCATTTTAAGTGCCCCACTAATCAGAGTGCTCGAATGATAAGCTCACTACATTCTCTTACTTAAGTCTTTAGTGTTTGGTTTCCTTTTTTTTCTTTTTTCTTGGGGGCTGGGGTGGGTGGGTGTGCTGTTTCACACATTTCCCCTCTCCCTGCCCCAATATTTTTAAGCAGTGTATCTTGTAATATATTTCCTTTCTTTCTTGGCTTAGCTAGAAGCTAAACCAAAATACCAATGAGGGGGAAAGTGGCTCCCGGGAGAGAACACAAGGGATTTATTCATTCCCGTCCTTAAGAACGGGATAACGCCCCTCAGCGCGGCAGCTCACGGCGCGGAGCCGGCCGAAGGTCACGCAGCTCCGCGCGGTGCGGAGCAGTGCCTGCGCGGAGGGCACCGGGGGCGGTGCCTGCGTGCCGCACGTGCCCTGCGGCGGGCACGGTGCCGGTGGCGGCGGCGGGGTGTCACACTGTGAGTGCGGGGCCTGGGGAGGCGGGAGGGGGGCGGGCGCGCTCACGTGCGCTCGTTCACGGGGGTGTCCGGCGGGAAGGAGGGCGGGATTCGCTGCTGCACAGGCCACTGGGCCGGGCTGCCTCCACAGCGCCACCGGGCCTCCCCGCTGTCCCTGCCTGGCGGGCGGGTGCTCTCCCCATCCCCGGTGGTGTCCTGTGCGCCCTGCGCACCGGTGCGGCTGGCTCCCTAATGCGGCGGAGAGAAGGCGGCAGCGACTCGTTACTCTTGCGAAATGAGGGGCTGGGGCGGCCGTGGGCTTGCCGGATGGGGTGAGGGTCTTCCCAGCCGCCGCGGTCATGTGGGCTGCTGCTCTGCATCTGCCGCTTCCCTCGGCGATTTGGGATCTGAAATTCACCTTATGCATGTGGTTTAATATATTGATTGATAGATCCTTGCATCCCCATGTAACTTAACCTGCGTGTAAGTAGGCGCAAGATCAGTCAAAGACGAAGAGACTTTGTCTCGTGTCATTCTTAGTGCATTTGGTGCAATCTTGTATGTGACCACACTGCTCAGACTTAGGAAGTCCACTGGAATTTCAGGCTGCTTGAAGTATAGGTTCGGAGTCCTCACAGCCTTCTCCTCTAGAACCACAGGGACAATGTTGCTATCAGACCTGCCTGAGCAGACAACAGGGTGAACTAGGTAGTGAGGAAATTGTTCTCATCTGGGTATATCTACCCAGATGCATATGTTACACCCTCATGCAAATACTAAGAATCTGAAAAGATGGAAAATAATTCTTAATTTAAATTTGCATCTGGAGGAGTTGTGCTTGGATTGGAGCAGGAGGAACAACTTGCAGCCTAGTGGGTCGCTGTGTTACTGGTGAACGTGGATTTGCATTTTTATAGTAGGTCTGTTGGCATTCCTCTTATTCCTCTATCTCTGCAAGCTGCCACAGCATGCAGCTTTTCTGCTCTGGATACCCAGCAGCAAGTTTAGCCTGTATTAGCTTCTTTCTGAAAGAAAGCTTCTTACTAAAGCAGGTAACTGAGAACAGAGTATGTACTAGCTTCACCTAACTAGTTTTTGCTAGTTCTTCCTGTCTCTGTGATGTCTCCATTTTGCTGGTTGAGCACAGATCTGAATTTTCCCATACATGGTATTTAGATGCCTCTTCCCTCTGAATACATTTAGAGAGTTGGAAGATTTCCATGGTATTGTGCCAGAGCTTTTTTTTCTACCTTGGTCAAAAGAAAAGGGTTGTTGAGATGTTGGGCATCTTTAGAACAGTCTCAGAATGGGGGAGATTATTTGGGCTAACAGCTAACTTGCTTTCAGAGGAAGGAGTATGGTTTGCCTGCTTGACACAGCAACTTTCTCTTCAGCTAAAGCCAAGCACAGCGTTGTACTGAATTCAGTAATGAAGCAATGCGCAGTGGGAAGAAACCTAAAAAGATAATTGTTATTCTTGACAGAAGGAATGGTTTGTTACAGGATCTTTACAATGGCAAAAATAAAAAATCCCTCATGTTGTGAAAATGACTTATATCCACGCCACCAGAAATTTTAGGAGGCTTCTTTATGCATCAGTCTTGGCATGTGAAGAACACAGTATAGGTCAGAAGGGACCTCTGAAGTTTCTTTAGTCAAATCCCCAACTAAAGCAGGGCTAATTTTAGAGATTGGTCAGGATGCTGTGTTTTGTAATCCTTACTGGTATTTAAAAGCTCATGAAATCTTGATGAGCATGTTACCAGGTTATTGTAAATGTTCTTTATAGGAGTGAGATTACAAAGATATTTGTAATCACATGACTCATTTTTGGGGGAAATGTCTCATAAAAAATAATCAGCTCAACTTGTTTGGCATATGCAAGTTGTGACAAAGCTCTCAAAGATTTTTAGGCTTGGTATGCAGTAATTTAGGGAGGATGGGAGTGAGAGAGAAGGGAAGAATAAGCAATGGTCAAAGTTATTTTAGATTAGGGTATACATGCTAGTGCAGTCCAGCTTATGAGAGTCCCCACTGTTTCCATATCTGCTCAGCTGTCTTTTAAGGAAAAGTATGTAAGAAAATCTCTGTGCTACCCAGAGTTTTATTGACAACTTGAAAACCCAGACTTTCGTTCTTTTTTTTTTTTGACACAGCTGCAGTGGGTCGTGTTTACACTGCTAAAATAAATGTTTAAGGATAGCTATCCTCTTAATGACAATTTTTCTCTGGTTGTGGGTGGGAAGGAAATGAGACATGTAGAAAACCATGTTTTAACTGGTCTTCTTGACACACAGTGAAGACCATCAACTGGCACTTATAAGAGGATTAAGACTAAGCTTGTTTAAATTCTGGTTAGCTGAGACCTGATAGACCAGAAAGTAAACTCACTGTTATCTTGGAGATCTCAGATCTCTTGTGGTCACACAAAAATATGTTTTTCCCTTTTTCTTTGGCCTCTGCTCTCTGAAAGCGCACTCCCTTCTGGACGTTTTAGCAGGGTTGAGAGCTTGCAGGTCTGATAGTTCAGAGAGAATGATGCTCTTTAGTGAAGGGATGTTGCCACTAAAGCAGGTAACTGAGCATAGAAAAGCTGGGTTAATTCACCATACAGCCTCTATATTGAAACTTTTTTCTCATATTGCGCATTGTGATAGCTTCTTAACTGTTTCTAAGGTTGGTTGTATTGTTTTGTCATGCAGTGTACAAGGTGGAGGGTACAAGTAGAACAGGCTGAACCACAGGGAAAAAGTACTTGCAAAAATGCACAGTTCCACAGAAAAGTGCAGTTTTAACATGTGTATCTTAATGTTCAGTGATGAGTTCCCAGCTTCAGAGAAGTTTTCTGTAACGCCTGTTGCTGTACGCACCCACCCAGCCATAAAGAGGGTAACCATGTGTTCAGTTTTAAGGAAAAAGATGAACGATTAAGATACCTTTAAAACAGTCATGCTCTGGACCGCAGCAGGGTGACTGTGGCACATTTAGCTCAAAGACTGGGGACCCAGATCCTGGCTACAAGGCAAGGGCTCCAGAGCTGGACTCCTGCCTAGTCCTGCCCACTTGCCACACGTGATACCACAGTTTGTCTTCTTTCTTGCCGGCGCTCGCAGTCACGGGGGGAGTTGGTAGTGGCTGATGCTTGTGCAAACTGCATGGGTTCTGGTGAGTGCATGCACCTAAATGATAAAGGTTTACGGGATGCTCTGTTGTATCTTCTTGTTGTGGATTGTCTTTTGATGTTTAAAAACTCATAGAGTTTGATCACAAGGCAGTAGCATTTGTTTTTTTAAGTTGGGGTGGAGGGTTGTAAAGTTAATTTAAGCTTCACATTTCCCTAATAAACAGTAGCTAAGCAGAGATGAGGCTGCTAGCTGCAAATATGCAGTTGTTTTCTGTCTAGTCTCTTCACTTGGTGTTCAGTGATGTAGATGTGTTAGGGCTCATCATTGCTAACCCGGTCTTGTTAGCAAATGTTTTAATAGTCCTGGCTGTGGCTTCCCATATGTATTGTTCAAAATGGCTTGCTATGGTGTTTGTTTAGCAGGGAAGGAATTTCAGTATCATGTAGAGCTGCTTCAAACATTACCCCTATGTATTTAAATAGCAAAATATTCACTTATTTGAATAGAGTAGTTTTTTTTTGGTTTTTTTTTGTTTTTTTTTGTCGCTGAGTAGAGCCCAAAGCATTTAGCTAAACTAAAGAGGTGTGTTAACTAAGCTTAATGATCTCTCTATCAACTACAACTGAGAGGAAGCTGGCTTTTAGCGATGCTAATAATACTAACAAAAGGTATGTGAAAGATGCTTATTAATTGCTACGCAATTGGCAATGTTTTTGTACACATATGGTATGCACAAGAGATTAATACTTGTTTTTACACCATCCCCACCCCTTTTTCCTCTTGTAACAAAGAAATAAGAGAAAACCAGCTCTTGACCTGGTAAGATTCAGGTCCAAAGAGTAGTTGGATAATCAGACTCTGGGAGGAAACAGGGCTCTGTAGCCTTTTGGGTATGCTGCAGAGTCTTTTAAGTCTTAAAAGATATTGCTGCATTACAGCAGTACATTTTGAGTTACATTTTGGTCTTTCCAAAGTCTGGGGTCAGGATGGTCTCTCATATCGGTCAGGGGCAGATATCAAAAAAATTGTTATTACAGTACACTTTATGTTTGAAGAAAGTACGTAGAGAAAGCTGATATGGTCAAGGAAGCTTTTCCTTGATTAGAAATAAGTGGTGGAGTGGGGTGAAATCTGTTCATTTATCTGCTTTTTGTTTGTGTAAACTGGCCTTGTTTCCTGCTCAGGACCATGGATTACTCACGTTTCTAGATACTGTGATAATGTTCTTCCTTGGAACCAAGTATGCTGGTAAAAGAACAAAGTGATCTTTTTTCTAAATGTTTTCTAGCAATTTCTGAAGGAAGGCAGTTGATTGTATTTGTTTATCAGTAGTATTCTGGAGCCAGTTTTAACGATGGAAAAGGATTTTCACCCAGAAAATTCTGGACACAGAAGCAAGGAGCTACTCCTGGTTCTTATTTTCTGAATTCTGGCAACAGCTAGCTGTGGGGATAAAGATTATGTGTGTCTCTGGTTTTATTGCCAGTCACAGTTCCAATGTATTTTCTTATGTTTATGAGAAGGAAAACCCCATTTCTGTACAAAAGTATATACAGAGGGCAATATTTACCAGAAGTCTATCAGAAAATAGGGTTTTGCAGATGACTCTGGAAAAAATGTGATTCTCTGTATTATGTAATACTAAAGTTGTGTGACTGCAAATCTACAGCCCTTTGTAACACATAACTGTTGCAATAAGTGTGAAGTGACTCCTTATACTGCCAAAACTACAATGACTCTTGTACCAGTTACGTCCCAGAGCTGGATCTTGAATTTTGTCCATGAGGCAGGGCTAAGTGTGCTTTCCTGAATCCTCATAACTGATCCAGCCTCACTGGAAGGAGGCTGTCAGTCCCTGTCAGGCTTGTGAAACATGCAAGGGTCAGGATTGGGCTGGGGGGGATTTATGAATGGGTGGTGGTTAAATAAAATTGCCACCAAATTAGTCACTGGTAACAAGCAGCAGTGTTTGTACTGTTAAGACTTGAGCATGCATATTTAATGTTTTCCATGCAATCTAACCAAAGTTGTTTGTTCCTGATGTCATCTCTGCTTTAGCAAGAGTGGGAATTGATGAGTATATAGAAGATGCTGTCCAGGGCATGTTTGTAATGTTGGAGCACAGTGTCTAATAAAATGGTTTCAAGACTACATATTTCTACCTGCAGGCAAGACTGATGAGCTCTTATATTGGCCTGATGCCTGCTTTGATTCTAGGCTGAAATTGTAGGGAACGGAAAAGGTTACCAGTTACAGTGAACCAGATACAGATTTTGTTTGTGTTATTTTTAAAGTCTTCTGTGGCATAGTTGTAAAGTTCACTGTTTAATATAGATTGGGTGTGTATGAACATTTAATCTACAAATACTTTTTTTGAGATACCATTGTCTTAGTGTAATAATTTAAGTTACTGGCTAATGTTTTGTTACATGGTCTGTGGTCTCATTGCAAGGGGTGTTGGCCTAGATGACCTTTGAAGGTTCCTTCCAAACCGAACTATGATTCTATGGCTTGTGACACACATACACTTCAATCATCTTTCTCCTGATTGCATTTGAGCACTTTAATCATTAATGTTTCTGTAAGTCTGATAGCAGGAAAAGGGAAGAATATCTTGTTAATAGTTTTGATGTGGGTCAGGCACAGAACTGGAATATAATCTTGCTCTTCTAAAATTCAGTTCAGTACAATAATGTACAGATCATCTCCAGTCAAACCAAAAATACCAGTGTGAGCTCTTAGTTATTGTTTTAATCCAGTTCCTCCTTGTCTGGCATCATTGATGCCCAATGTTAGAGCTGTTTTCTTCTTTCTTTTTCCAGAAATGTCCTTCCTGCCTGACTTGGGAATCTTCACCATGGGCATGTGGTCTATTGGTCTTGGAGCTCTTGGTGCAGCTGTGACAGGGATCGTCATTGCTAACACTGATTTATTTTTATCCAAGCCAGAAAAAGCTACATTGGAGTTTTTAGAGGGGATAGAGCTAAAATCTTTGGGATCAGGTAAGATTGTGGATGTTTCAGCCCACATTCTTTTATAATTCGGTTTTTGTAAGAACCTTTGTAAGGAAGAGAACCTTTGATGGAAGAGATTTTCTTAGTCTTTTCTTGTTATGACACGTAGTTAGTGTCTTTGATAGCTGATAATTCTGGTGAAGCTGATAATTCTGGATGAAACGTGAAATGCTTCTAAAAATAAATAAAACAATAATACCCTGCTATGCATACAGATTTATTTCTTTTTCTGATAGAACTGCTTGAGTGTAGAATTCTCTGCAGTGTTTTTTGTTGGTCCTTAAAGCATTAGTCATTATAAGCAAGAATGGCTGATATTATTGTTGATGCTGTTTCTCCTGTATACACAGAACAAAGGACATTCAAAGCAGGTGAACTATGGAAGAAAAATGGTGCAGTGATCATGGCTGTGCGAAGACCTGGATGTTTTTTATGCAGAGAGGTAATTGCTGGGCTTAGGAATTAATTAGGAAGAGTTGAGCTCTACTTGCATAGGTACCTTTAAATAAAGGGAGGGGGTGAATAGGACAGATACATCTGAATTATATGAAAGGGCTTGTTTCCTAGCCCAAACTGGTCACCAGCTAACAGCATACTTAATTTTCTTTGCAGCTGATTTGTATAGCCTGATTTGAATAGATTTATGTAGCTGATTTGTATAGATCCTGAGAATTTTCCTTCTGAAGGCAGTGGCTGCATCATTTTTACATCTGTCAGGGACCTAGCCCATGATAATTATAAAGGGAGATTACACAAAATCCAGCTAGTAATGAGTCTTATGAGCTAGTTGTATTCCCTGTGTCCAAAATAAACCTCCACGAGCCTCTGTGAGTCTCTGGTCAAAAGCAGCCCAGGACTAGACTTGCAAAAAGCCATCATATAAAGCTCATGAGCAAAAAGATGTGCATAAAGGGGGAGTCCCTCACTGTTCTGGATGCTAAATGTGAGGCAGAAGGTGAAGAGTCTGAAGACAAGGAGTTACTGTTCGTAATAAGGAGGGTTTGGAAACAAAATTTGATCCTTAAGTTGGCATTAGGCTCCATGGGTGGAGGTGGGAGGAGACACTTAAAATATGATTTGAATGTACCATGTGCCTGGGAAGAGCCGTAACTTGTACCTTGGCCCTTATTTTTCTCATAGCTATGGGGGAAAAGGTAGCTATTACATTGTTACTTGCTATAACATGGAGTAATTAATATTGCAACCTCTTAATTAAGGGATCTGCTCCTATAAGTGGGAACTGCTTAAGTATGTGTACAATTCGTGGAAGGTTTAATATTAAAGTCCTTTGCTCTCAGAACAGGTGTAGCGTAGGCAGGGGGAGAATGCACCATGTGCCTGACTGTGCTTTTCACATACAGTCAGACAGGAATTCATTAAGGTTTTGGGTTTTTTGTTTTTAATACTAACTTCCTAAGTAGAAATAAAGTGCCAATTCAGGGAACTGTGGGTTGCTGTTATTTTTGTTTGTTTGCTTCAAATTTATAAGAGAGGCAGTCATACTACTGATCAGCTAATTAGAGCAAATAATTGTATTTTAACTGTGAAAGTGTTTAAAAAAAGCTTTTAAATTGTGTAAACTGAGGCTATTTTTGATTGTGGTGTGTTCAAAGCATTTTTGTGAGCTGACTCTCACTTTTCTCCTAAGAAAAAGTTCACCAGTTTAGTCTGCCATTGTTTTGGTCCATTAATGTTTCTCCATAGTGTGAAAGCTGGTTCTTTCTCCACTGTCACTGACTCTGAGCTGATGGAATGGTTCAATATAGTGGCTTGCCATATCTGTTAACCTGAAGGCAGTAGGCTGGTTTGGGTTTTTTCTTTGCAAGAACCAAGGTACAGTTGGTTCCCACTATCTTACACCTTGGAAAGGATATTGAACTTTGTCCTTGTTGACAGCACCAAGAACAAATATATACTTCCCTGGACAGAGGCGTAGCATCGAAAAGTGGCCATTCTACCTCATAGATCACCAACCTAATCTCAGTGGTGATGACACACATCCTTTATCCAGTGCAGAGGATGTCACAAATCCTTTTGGATCATTGAGAGCTGAGGCCTGTAGACTTAAGAAATATAGTCTTTTATCTTTATCATCTGCATCCTAAATCATCTGATTCTTTTTTTGTTATTTAACATAAGACTATATGTAACAGAGGTGCACTTCTGTATCTTATAGTCTGGATCCAGCCATGCAGTGTTCCAGTGCTCCAGTCATTGTGAAAGTGCTGTGGGCATGCTAAATATTGTAGGTATCAACTCAAGCAGTTTAAAGTAGCAGAAGAGCCATAGTTAAACTATTAGAGAGACCTACTGAAATGGGAATTGTTCTTTTGGGTTGCCCCTGCCTTGGTGGAGGGAGGAACTATTCTGCTAGGTTGTGCTTATCTACTTTTTGCAAAAGCAAGAGAACAGTTTCACAGACCATATGAAATGGTCACAGCCCTGTGGTAAGGCTGTTCAGCTGTTACATGATATAATTTGCCCACAAAACCAGACTTCTTTGCTTTCTCTTCTCCAAAAGGCTAATTCAGGCTTGATGGTATTGCTGTCTCTCCAGAGACAGTCATTTCAGGGCACCCTTGCACTAGCCTGGACTTTCAGAAAGGGTACAACACAATATAAATCTTCTTTTTTGTTGGTTACAAGATTTTTGAATTATATAAAAAATCCCAGACACCTTAGGATAGATGAAATGAAACAAATTTATAATGTGCAGTCTCATCTGTTGCAAACCTCAGAGGTCTTTGTACAGACTGTGGGATCTGCGATTCTTTCAGCAGAACAAAAAGTCCAGCAGATGAGTTTTGACATCTTGCACTCCCACACACTGGAAGAAGCTCTCTGATTTTCCCTGGGCCCTCAACTTGCTTGCAAAAGGGTCTGATAATGATGGCTTTCTATTTGGAAAAAAGGATTGGAAATTCTGGCCTGGGAAGGTTAAGTGATCCGTAGGCAGTATCTTTTAAATGTTCTGTAAACACTTGAAAAGATAGTTGAAGTTCTAGCACAGGGAAGGTATACCTACAGCTTCGAGTTAAAAATACGTTTTCTCCAGGGTTTTAGTATTTTATCCAGTAAATGCTCAAAAAAATCTTCCTCCATGCTTACGGAAGAAAATTTTACTAAATCTAATGAAGACCTGCCTGTGAGTAAAGCTAGCTTAAAAGTCTGATTTATAGCTCTGTTTCTGTTTTGTACCTCAAGTTAGAATTTATGTATGTTTCTGATGTCCTTGAAATTCAAGGTGAAGCTTTCAATTTCCATTTACTGTCTGAAATGGTTGGGTTTTTTTTTTCCTTTCTTAGGAGGCTTCTGAGCTCTCCTCTCTGAAACCCCAACTGTCGAAACTGGGTGTTCCTCTCTATGCTGTTGTGAAAGAGAAGATAGGGACTGAAGTGGAGAATTTTCAACCTTATTTCAAAGGAGAAATCTTTCTGGATGAAAAGGTATAGTAAAGTTGGTGTTCTCCTTTTGTTTAAAAACAAACTTGTGAATGTCCTCTTTGAAGAGCTGATATAAATAATAGAGACGGAATGTGATCTGAATGATAAAAGATTGAATAGCATTGTAGTTTAAGAAATTAATTAGCTTTGCTTTTCTATATATATCTCCTGCTCAGCTTACAAACTGACCTGTAGCTATGCACTGACAACATGCTTTTGCAGTATTATTCCTGCCCTCCCCTTTAACAGGTAAACAAGATGGCATATTATTTATTCCTTTCTTCCACTGGCAGTGTGACATTTGTGGTGTATGAGTCAAGATCTGAACATGATAAACATAATTAATTCTTGATCTACAGGCCAAATTGCAGTGATATGGCTTGTCCCAGTACAGTGGCACATGCTTTATTCCTGGTTTCATGTCCTTCAAAACTATGGCCCTGCTTACTCCTTAACCAAGAAGATGCATTTAGAAATCATTTGGCTTCTGAAGGAAAAAGAATACATAATACTCAAATCAATAGCAGATATGTTAATCTTCCCTCCACATTCTGCCTGTGTGAAAGAATCAGATTGATTTAAAAAAAAAACAAATCAACCAGATTCACAAAACCAAAACCCCAGACAAAACAGAAAGTGATAAAAGGTTCAGGACTTGTATCCCTACTAGGATTTTCATTGTCATACTTCAAAAATAAGAAAAAATATGTTTATCACAAAGCACCCTTGTTGTCAGCAATAGAGATGTAGATATACATAGGGCTTAAATACCTGTGGATCAGCTTAAAGTCCACATGAATAGTGGCAGTGCCACTAGTTGTCTGTGTGGAGGCAAGTGGTGAGTTAGTGTGTTAAAGAGGTTAGTTCAGGTGCAGTTTCTTTTTAGCTATGCCTGGTTAGCTGTTGCATGTTGTGACTTTTCTTGGATACAGGGCTGGCTGGTTTCCTGAATCTCATTTGGGAGGAAAAGTTCTTTTCACTTTGTTTGCTGAGATATGTTCTGTTTCCCTGCAGAAAGGCTTCTATGGACCACGTAGACGAAAAATGATGATATCAGGTTTCTTCCGCTATGGTGTCTGGCAAAATTTCTTTCGTGCTTGGAAAAGTGGATATAGCGGTAACCTGGAAGGAGAAGGATTCACCCTGGGAGGAGTATATGTGATTGGTGCTGGAAGACAGGTACTGCAGGCCATCTCCCTGGGCTATTATGTCTCCTGTGAGACTAAAAGTTTCTTCTTTGGAATTGTTCAGTTGCTGGCCAGTTGATCTGCTGTAGGGATACTAATGTAAGAATTTCTCTCTTGTGTCTTTGACTAGGGTGTTTTACTGGAGCATCGTGAGAAAGAATTTGGAGACAAAGTCAACCTTCCATCTGTCCTTGAAGCTGCTGAGAAGATAAAACCGCAAGCTTCATAAGTGGAAAAATAGCTGCACAGGTTTCTGACCACAGCTTGAAATGTAGAATGCATCTATTTCTTGAATGTTGCAGTTAATTGCTTTTTAACTATTCAGTGATCAGTGCAGAGGACAGATTCTCTATTCAAATATAGAAAATCATGAAAATCCTCCTGGATCTTCTTTTGTTGCTTTGCAGCCTTTCAGGTAGTCAGGATTTCAACTGCTTCTTTGTGCCTGGCTGTGTTAATGAAAGGCTGGTTCTAAAATCTGTCCAAGTGTAGATGTTTCCAGTCAGTCAGTTGAAAACCTGCCTACCTAGGGGAGCAGATCTT
This sequence comes from Agapornis roseicollis, assembly GCA_002631895.1. Lineage (NCBI taxonomy): Eukaryota > Metazoa > Chordata > Aves > Psittaciformes > Psittacidae > Agapornis > Agapornis roseicollis. The sequence continues at coordinate 267,810 of NDXB01015947.1, forward strand.
TGCTAAGGTTGAAGTAATGGGGTACCAGCTGAGGATAATAAAACTTTATATAAATGAAATGCCTTTGCTTTTTTGCTTTTTTCATTAACTTGTAAACACGTTGGTTTTTGTAGAAGACTAAATCATGTCAGACTAGATTATTCTAAGATTCTGCATTCAAGAAATGCAGCTATGTCTACCCAGTAGGTTTCTTGTTAACTGCTAGCTCTAGATCTTCCAGCTCTTTGTGTTATTCCCTGCAAAGAAGACTGAAGACATCTGATGTTCACTTCATAGATAGTTGTGGCATGAGTTCCTTCTTGTGTTTTAAGGTTTTTTTTTAAAAAAAAAGAATAGAATCAGAGAACAGATTAGGTAGATCCAGCCTTGAACTCTAGTCGAATGACTGGGCTGTTACTCCTAAAAACAGATGTAGTGTTTTACAATATGACTCATGACGGCCAGCACCATGCGTAGCCAAATACATGCACCTAGGCTGAAGTGTGAACATGGCAGCATGAATTTTCCAAATGTGCTAATGTTTCAAAGTCTAAACAAAATTTTAACACTTCACTTAGAGGATTATCAAGTATTGTGTATCCTTCATTAGCTGGTGTATGTAAGAGGCTAGGTAACTTATGAAAATATATCGTCTGGGACATACTAAGCTAGCAGAAGTATTCTTTTGCCCTGGCAGCAGGTGAGTATGAGCTGTCATTCTGCTTTCTTCTGGCCTAATGAAACCTTCATGTATCATTTGTGCTGAGGGCAGGGAGACTTTGCACCTCTGAAACTTTGGTAATATGCCTATTTCTGCTCTGTGTGCCTGTCTGTCTGTATTGTTGAGCTGTGTGCAAAAAGATGGTCATACATGATGCTGACTATATGAAACCTAAATGCTAGAAACTCTAGAACTTCACAAGCAGAGAGGCCTGGCTTTGGTGTGTGTTATGGAGTAATCAGTTATGGAGGGTTTAAAATTGTGTTATTATGGATGAAATCCTGACTTTTCTTATTATTATTATTATTTGTGTCCAGGCAGAACTAATTTTAACTAAAAATATTGATGTGCTCTTCAAAGTCTGTTCTTCACAGTTCCCTAAAACAACACTAGCAGTACGGATTTTGAGTGACTTACATGCATGAAGATATTTGAAAACTGAATGGAAATTGGACTCATGTGCTACTATCAGGTGAAATTTGTGTTTAACTGTCCTGGGGGATGGACAAAGGATCAGGAGTTTGGACAGCAGAGCATTAAAATCTACAACAAATTGACTACATGATTCAGGCTTTCTCTATAAAGGCTGCCCTAGGAGTCATGGACAGGTGCAGAGAACCATGTTCTGAGCTGCTTTTGTAAAATGCTGCATTTATAAAATGGTGTCAAGAAGCTGTTGGGTGCTCAAAGGCATACAATGGCGGACTGGAGCTGGGCTCCTCTGAATGGCATCCAGAGCAGTTCCCAAAAGTTGTGCTTGGGGACTTTTTTGTCCTGGGTTTTAGCACTGAAAGGAAGTACCCGTATCATGAGTACTTGCCTGACACAAGGCACCTAAAACTCTACAAACCTGCAAAGTTCAAAGCACTGTGTAAGTGTCCACTTGTCTGCAGTAGGCGTATTGTTACTGTGGAGTGTGATAGGAAACATGCTGAAAGAAATGGGTGTGAGCTACTGTTTCTTAGTGGAAAGATGCTATTAATTACAGAAATCTTGCTTACAATAGGAGATTTCTAGATCATGGTTCCTGTAGAGCTTTGAGTTTTCTTCCAGTGGGAACTGGAAAGTTTTGCCATTTATAGTGAACAGATCTTGCACAGAGACAGGCAAAGAAGTTACTTATCTTAGACGTGAATTTCAGGCCTTGTTCCAAGGGCTGTTTATGCCTTTCACATAAACATGAAATGTGAAAGACATAAACAGTCCTTGGAGAATAGGATGGAAGCCAGACAAATTCCAAGAAATCTAAGATAAACTGAAGTGCTTTTAGAACCTGCTAAATCTGGAGAGCATCTATTTACAATCTTGCGTGTACGTAATTGTATTCCAACCACTCTAACAGAACTTGCCACCAGTTCTGTCAGTCAGACTGCAGAAAGTCCTAGACAATGACAAGGATGCCACACAGGGTTGCAGCATTGCTGTTAACTGACCCAAAGGGGACTGTGTTTTACAATCTTGGAAGCAGAAGCAGGAAGCCATCATGTCCAGCATTTAGAATCATAGAATCATAGAATAGTAAGGGTTGGAAAGGACCTTAAGATCATCTAGTTCCAACCCCCCTGCCATAGGCAGGGACACCTCACACTAAACCATGAATGTTTACCTGAAGTCTAATGGCTGTTAAACATACTAATGCTACAAGAGGATGAAATGTTCTTCTAGTGTAGAAACATCTTTAGAAAGAACTGTGAAGTCCTTTTGAGCATGTTTATTAAAATATTCATGGTAACTAAAAGTTCTCTGTCAGTTTCAGCAAAGGCATATATACTGTAACCGCATTAAATTTGGGAGAGTGTGTTTTCTTACTGCTAATAACAATAGTTCTCCTAAACAATTAGTGAGAAAGTGTACTTCTTGATTTGTTACATAAAGTTATGTAACTTTAACCACATTTTGAAGTTTTCTAACCCTGTCTTTCAGTCAATTAGAGATCAAGTCAAACTTTGGAGTCACAAAAGTTGCAAATGGTATTTGAAAACGTTCTGAAGAATTACTAATAAATGCTTGGGTTTGGGTTTAAGCCAACCTTGGGAATTTTTTTGGAGTTGACTCATCCTTTCTGAACTCCCTCTTGACAAAATACAAATAAAGAGGACAGAAAATACATGGCGCCTATAAGCAGTTAACAGGAATTGGAAGTAAGTGGTCTGAAGGAAATAAAAATGACAGCAAAATAGTAAAGGAGGGAGAAGTGAATTCTAAGTGAATTTCTGATGCTGGAGACTGTGAGGTCTGACTATCTGGGTTTAAGAAATGTTTTCTTCTTTAAATGGAGAATGTTATTAAAACCTGGTTTATTTAATTGTTGATTTTGTTGTACCAACAGCTACCTCTGCTGGCTCAGTTCCTTGTGTACATCTAAATGTTTTGGTCTTTTGGGTTTTTGTTTTTGTTTGTTTGTTTGTTTTTTTCCTTTTAACACAACATGTACACAAAATCTAACTCAATTCTCAGTTCATCAAATATCACAGTTCAACATTCAGCAGGTTACTGGAAACCCTTTAATAACTTAATGTTTGCTTATTCTGACTTGAGAAACAAAACTCCCCTGTAGTAATTTCTCTTTAATTGACTTTCCCTTGTTTGTAAGCCTGTCCATCCTCTTTTTTTTTTCAGTGCAGAAACAGGTTTGGGGAAAAAAAAAATAAAAAAAAAAAGAAGAAAGAAAATGCTGTGAAGGCAATGGTGTACATGTAATACAGGAAGGTGCTTTTTATTTGAACTTTTAAAAATACTGATTACATTCCCTAGCAGTGATGTCCTTTTAAAGCCATTAGAAAGATGGCCTGTCTTAAAGGGTGTTTTCTGTTTTTTGTTTCCCAGTGTGGGTTATCCATTTCCACGGCTGTCAGACTGCCTGCAGTTGGTGCGAATATCCACAGGGAGAAGGAAGTGCCATTTTCTGATGCCTTTCTTGTAATGCACTGTGGGGGAAAGGAAAAGAACAATTTCTTTTTCTCCCTGAACCACTGGATGTCACTGCTACCCCAGCCAAAGCGAAGGTCAGCACTAAATCCGAGGTTTTTCCTGCAGTAAAAGATCTGCATAACAAAAATGCCAGGAACGGACCATAATAGATTCCGATTAGGCTGGAAGAAAGCTGTTAGAAGAAATACATACTCTGGCATCTTTTTACTTATGTGGATGTTTTAATTTTAACATAAGCTCAAAGGAAGGATATATTGTATTGAATGGTGTAGTCTGTGGTATATAGACATTTTTAAATGAGTGTGGAGGGAATAAATTATTAACAGACTCACTGTTACGAATGGCTTACGGTTTTAGGCGTCCTTTATCCCCCAGGGCTTCTGTCAGACACTGATAAAGTGGAGCCGGAGTAGACAGGTGCAATAGCCACTTGGTAACAGCAGAGGGAGCCAGGGAGATGGCTAAAATATTGAGGAAACGATGCGTAAAGTTAACGAATAAAGTTAAATCGCTGATTGTCTATTCCACTCTTATTTTATTTGATACCTAAATAGTTGAATTCTTCTAATTGACTTCTAAAATTTTATAAAGTATTTCCCTAAAATATTTCTACTTTCTCTTTTAGATTAATCTACTGATTTCTTTGAAGTCACTTAAAGCCTCTCAGTAGCTTCTGTGAGCTTTTTCCCCCTTCACCCACCTCTCTCTTAACCTTGTAGTTATCGAAATTACATGATAATTCCAACTGATTTCCAGAAACCTCCCTGCATAAATAAGAATTTTCATTGAAAAGTTGTGTTTGGTGATAATGCTGAGCAGATACTGTGGAATTGGTGAATAGCTCTGGTCATGCTATTTTCCACCAGCTACAATGGATCAGTCATTAATTTCAGGAAATGTCTTGGAGTGGTCAGAGGAAACAGCTCTGACAAACCATACACAGACATTGGCCTGCACAAATTCACTAAAAAAAAAAAAAAATCAGACTTTTTATTTTCATTCCTGCAGTATTCCTACACACTTTTACTTTTTAAATGACTGCCTCTTAGAAGTTTTCCAATTTGCCCTAGTACTTAGATAATGTTTCTTTGATGGTTTNGACATTGGCCTGCACAAATTCACTAAAAAAAAAAAAAATCAGACTTTTTATTTTCATTCCTGCAGTATTACTACACACTTTTACTGTTTAAATGACTGCCTCTTAGAAGTTTTCCAATTTGCCCTAGTACTTAGATAATGTTTCTTTGATGGTTTAAATTTTTACCCTTATTGGCAACACAGTGAAGCACACAGAACAGAGATAACATCACAGGTAAATAAATGGGACATAGTTTGCTTGAACTATCTCCATGCTAGCAATGAACAATTCAACTACTCTGTGAACTGCTAACAGCAACCATTTTAAAAGAATATTTTAAATTGTAAGAGAACCTGATTTGACTGATGAATGCCCTTCCTAATTCCACAGTCCTTATATTGTAAGGCTGCTGAGTTTCCCTGAAAGTTCCCATTTCCCTTGCTGAATCTTAGCAGTTACAATTGCACACTCCATCCTCCCATCTCTTAGAGAAGCAGCTTTCTGTCTTGGTTCTGGACTTTCTGTCAGTGTGACTTGGTGCTCTGTAAGATGACTTAGGTTCTTCTGAGATGGGATCTTTTTATCACCTGATAATTGACTGACCTTTCCTAGCTCCCCTTCCTTACTTATATCCTTTCTAAAATTCAGGTGATTCTTCTAGCATTTTCTTCCAGCTTTACCAGTCAATTACATTCCACTTCTGTTTCTAAGAAACCTTGACCAAGCTTGGGGACACCTTGCAAATCCCTCCTGCCCATCCCCCTTTTAAAAACCATTTATTTAGAATCATAGAATAGTTAGGGTTGGAAAGGACCTTAAGAACATTTAGTTCCAACCCCCCACACTAAACCATGTCACCCAAGGCTTCATCCAATCTCGCCTTGAACACTGCCAGGGATGGAGCACTCAAAACTTCCTCAGGCAACCCATTCCAGTGCCTCACCACCCTAACAGGAAAGAATTTCTTCCTTATATCCAATCTAAACCTCTCCTGTTTAAGTTTGAACCCATTACCCCTTGTCCTGTCACTACAGTCCCTAATGAAGAGTCCCTATAGGGCCCCTTCAGATACTAGAAGGCTGCTATGAGGTCTCCACTCAGACTTCTCTTCCCCAGGCTAAACAGCCCAAACTCTCTCAGCCTATCTTCATACAGGAGGTGCTCCAGTCCTCTGAGCATCCTCATGGCCCTCCCCTGGACTTGTTCCAACAGCTCCATGTCCTTTTGATGTTGAGGACACCAGAACTGCACAGAATACTCCAGGTGAGGTCTCACAAGAGCAGAGTAGATTGGCAGGATCACCTCCTTCGACCTTCTGGTCACGCTCCTTTTGATGCAGCCCAGGATACTGTTGGCTTTCTGGGCTGCATGTGCACACTGCAGTCGGCTCATGTTCATGTTCTCATCGTAGTCCCTCCCCCCCCCCCCCCCCCCCCCCCCCCCCCCCCCCCCCCCTGTCCCCCCCCCCCCCCCCCCCCCCCCCCTTCCCCCCCCCCCCNAGTCGGCTCATGTTCATGTTCTCATCGTAGTCCCTCCCCCCCCCCCCCCAAGTCCTTCTGTGCAGGGCTGCTCTGAATCTCCTCTTTCATGGAAAGCAAGAGAAGGAATTTTGCTAATGTGACCAGTGGGTGTGTCACACACTTCTGCCTGCTTTCTTTGACTTCAGAAGGGTGTGGATGAAGGGAACTGTCCATTTATTCCGTATTAATTCTATGATGGTTTTGTCCTCCTTGACCTAGTGAAGAATTGTCACACAAGAGAACTAATAAGCTCACGCCGTTTTATTGCTCAACAGTTCCTTTCACTCTTCAGCTAAGCACTTGGTGGGAATGCTGCTGTCTTGTTGAGGAGCACCCCTGATCCAGGGGAAATAAGTAAGTCCCCAAAGTCCAAGCCCTGAAGTAGATGAAGTGAATGAAGTGAAACCCTGAAGCGTAGAGAATGTGAGAATGCCTTTGGTGTGGAACTGCTTTCCTTAGCTTAGCTTTGCCTTCCTGCACAAAATGTATTTTCATAGTTAGTGAGGCACTAGAGAAAACAGTTTATATGAGGAAGAGAATGAAGATGACAGAATTGTTTCCCAGTGCCAAGAGAGATCATTAGGTACGGAATAGATGGGAAGAGGAGCAGTGCCTGGAAGTTAGGAGCTAAGCTACAGAGGGATGGGGAGGGCATTTCCACCTGGCCAGGCAGAGACTACCTCAGGTGTGAGCTATCATTTCCTCAGCACATGGGTTTAAAAGTCACAACTCGGCTCCTCTCCTCATCCTCCTACGTTCTCAGCATGTCGAAAGAGAAAGCTAAAAGCCCTAAAACGCTTTAAGACTTAAAATACTCTTCGGGCTATTCTTTATTTTTTTTTTTTTATTTTCTTCTCTCCTTCTGGCTTTTCAGGTAAAGCTCGATTGCTTCTTCACTATTGCCGTGAGAGTGCTGTCCCTAGCATGCTGATTCTCGCTCCGAAAGCCCTCGGGTTGGGAAGAAACGTGGCTGAGGGGACGGGTCGGCGGCGCAGGCCGCCGCCGAGCTCCCTCAGCCCAGGGCGGGGCGCGGGGCAGGTTGGCTTTGTGCGCCTCTTCCGTAGAGTGGGGGACATGGCCATATCGACCGCAAAACTAGCCTGAAGGAAACGAAGCTGACAGCCTTACTGAGGGGCACGGCCTTCCACCCGCTAAGCCGCCGGAGGGGGCTGCGGAGACCGCCTGAGAGGAAGCGGCGGCAGTAGCGTGACGGATGGTTCTTCCCGCCGCTAGGGCGGGGGCCTCTGCGCTCGCAGCTCCGCCCGGCCTCGGGGGTCCTCCCAGGGTGCCGGCGTTACCCCGCCAGCTGTGGGCACGCCTGTGGATGTCGCGGCAGGAGAAACCACTGGGAGGCCTGCACGACCATGTGGGGCTGGAGGAAGAGCTGCGTTTCCTGTGCGTCCCCTTTGTGTGGAGCACGGCTGCGTGTGGGGAGCAGGCGTGGCCGGAGGAACGGGCGTGCATTTCCGCGCTTCTCGGCCGCCGGAGGGAGCACGGCAACGGCAGTGCGGCTCGACTCCGCAGAGAGGTATCCCGGCCCTGGTGGCTGGCCGCGTCCGCCGTGGGGAAGTTCCGTGAGTGCTACCACGCCGTGTCCATGGACTAGCCGAGGGAGCCCCGGTTATCCCGACCGCCGCCTAACCCGCCCGCCCAACTTGGCGAAACTTAGCGAGTGAGCAGGCTGCTGCCCCTGGTGAGTTCCTGCCCGCCCAGCCCCCAGCCCGGCGTCCCCCTTAGCCGTCTGACCCGGGGGTCACGCCGCGGCCCGGCTGCACGGAATGCTCCTTTCTGCCCCTCGTCTTTAGGCACGGGCATCTTGATTCCCCCTGGACTGTGGCTGTCTACTGCAACGTTCTTTGAGAGCTATCAGCCATTGAACCGGGCGGGGAGCAAGCGCTGCCTGACTGCCCTCCTGCGGGGCGGGCAGCAGTCCCCCGACTTACAGGTTTCCCTAAAACGCGGGGATGTGGTGAGTTTTTGCCATTGTCCTTGTCCGTTAAAGGAAGCCGGAGAGGCCGGGCGAGGCTTCCTCTGGGAGTACACTCAGAGTTCAGCGAGGTGCCACAAGGGAGAAAAACAATTTTGTTCATAATTTTTTTAAAAGCCTTTCAGGGTGCTGCAGCCGCACGGCGGCTTTTGGCTGCTGCTTACTCCGCCGTCCCACCGGCTGCTGCTCAGTCCAGGCGTTGCGGTTAGAAGAAGCAAGTGTCCTGTGTTTGTGAGAATCGAGGCCTGTAACTTTTGTTTATTATTATTTTAACTTCAATTGCGTGCGAGCTGTGTTAGCGAGGAACCTTTCTGACACCCTTTCTCCTGCTTGCCGAAACAGGCCTGGCCGCTGAGTACGGCGTCACCTGAGGTGAGGCTAGGCGAGGCCGGCCGAGGCCTCGCTGAGCTGCCGGGCTTTTTTCGGTTCCTGGGATGGTGTGTGGATAATTGCCATATCACGAGTTCCTGTTTGGTCATTTACGTCCTACCTGGCTGTCTTTAGTTTCAGGTGAATGTCTTATTTCTGGTCTGTAACTGCTACAGAGCTCTGCTGAGAAGCCACTACATACAGACCCTATGAGAAGAGTTCAAGTGAAATGTATTATGCACAGTTCATGTGGAGAAAGTGTTGGTGTGGTTTGGTTTGTTTTTTCTTATTCTCTTTGTAAGCTTTTTTTTATAAGGAAGGGAATGGCCCTTGTGCATTTCTAGGGAGAGGGTTTAAGCTAAGCTGGAAAAGGCTTGGTGTAACAGAGGACCTGTGATGTTATACTTGCCTAACTTCAGTACTGTACTTTTTCTCTGTGTATGTGGTTTTTCTCTGTCTCTGTGATTTTACACTTTCAGATTATCTGCATAAGGCTGTTAAGCAGACGTTTAACTTTACTTCACATACTTCATGTAGACTTTGTGGTTTCATTTTGAGCCATTCTGTATAAAAAACAACCAAAAAAAAAGCCACCACGCTGTAAGAGTAAGTTATTTATGTTGATTTTCCTTTCCTTATAGGTCCTCAAAGGTGATGGTGGTGGAGGGAGGGATATTTTAGGATAACTGGCAGGATAAGATTTTTCAGTACTGCCTTTCTCCTTTCTTTTTCCTTCTTTCTTTGTTTCTTTCTTTCTATCTTTTTTGTTATAGGGACATAAAGCTTGTGACCTAGAGCTCTGGAATAAAATGGAAGGAAATCAGTTCCTAGAGAATGGAATTACAGAGTATGTCTTGTTCAGAAATGCTTGGTGGGGTGCTGATTCTTTTCTGGTTATCTCCAGCAGTGAGTTAGGCATCAGTACTCGCAAGTTCTTAGAACTTCCAGAGCCACTTTATATTTACAATAAATGTATGAAACTTTTAATGCTTAGATGTGGATAATTGAGGTGCTACTACTACTTGCTTGACAGAGGAATTGTGTGGGGAGAGAAGGGGTCAGGTAGGAACTTAAGTGTAGTCATTGGTGTAAAGTAGGAATGACCTGTGTAAAGAAAATACTTCACAGCTTTTGGGTATTTTTGTTGTATTTTTAAACAAACACAGGACATCTCTATTGGTAGAATTACTGTTCATTATCCTCTGGCTAATGACATGGGAAGAGGGTACTTTTAGGTTATGATGTATGTCTTTTAGCTCTGTTCTTGTGGGGTGGATTGGAACAAATGTAGTTATATCACCTGCCCTTTAGAAGATTTTAATATTCAAAATTATCATGCCACTGAAACAGCAGTTTTTTGAAGTAGATTCCCAAAAGTTTGGAAGTGCATTTGTAATACTGTGGAAAACCAATGTGTGAGTAAGTTACATGGTTGGCATTTTGCTTTTGTTGAGTTTGCTCATAGATGAACTTGCTAAAGGTGAGGTCTCAAACTAAATCAAAATAATTAAAAGTTACTCCTCTGTCTGGTGTGTGCTCTGTGTGATTTTTTTTTTTTTTTTTTAAATTTAGTGTAAGTTGCTTTTGTTAGCTTCATTTGTAGATTCCTTTGTGTTATTGTTCTCTCCAGTCCCCAGGTAAGAAGACCAAATCAGAAGAAACCTCATGAGTCTAAACTGAGTTGTCATCTTGTCTCTGGGCATAGGCTTTGCATGACATTTAGTGCATTGTAGAATAATTAATCTTGTGCTGTTTGAGTGTTTAAAGCCTCTTTTTAACTCTCTTCCTTGTCCCCTTCCACAGGGGAGGCAGGGTGGCAGAAAAGAAATAAAAACCAATACATTTTTTTGTTAGGAGTAGTGGCTGTACAAGAGCTTTCATGTAGGTAACATACCTGACAGGACTGAAATGGGTTATGTTCTGGGCTTACATTTTTCTGCCTTTGAGCTTTGTAATGCTTAATGAAAGGATCATAAAAAGCCTTTGCTCTGAGCCCTAAAATGCTGTCTGTGACACTTTCAGAAAAGCCCCCAAGTAAAAGCATTCTTGATTCACATAAGGTGTAAGTGTCTCCTTTGTCTGAGCCCTAAAATGCTATCTAATTGGGCAAACTGCAGCTGAGAAGGACCTGGGAGTATTGGTAGGGCCACAAGCATGATCAGGGTACTGGAGCATCATTTATGAGGAGAGATTGTGGAAGCTGGGCCTGTTTAGTCTAGAGAAGAGAAGACTAAGAGGGGATCTCATTAATGTGTATCAATATCTCAAAAGTGGGTGCCAGAAGGATGGTATCAGACTCTCTTCAATGGTGGCCAGTGACAGGACAAGGAGCAATAGCCATAAACTAAACCAGGAATTTTCAACTAAACATGAGGAAGAACTTATGTTGAGTGTGGCAGAACACTGCAGCAGGCTGCCCATGAGGGTTGGGGAGTCTCCGCTTCTGGAAACATTCAAAACCTGCCTGGATGTGTTCCGGTGTAACCTGCAGTAGGTGACCTTGCCATGGCAGGAGGGGTTAGACTAGATGATCTCCAGAGAACCCTTCCAACCCTTGTGATTAAGTGATTCTCTTTTGTGTTGAAGATTAACTTTTTGTTCTTACATGTAGCAAGAGGGTTGTTGACATGGTGTGTTAAGAGTTTGGTTATGTCCAGATGCAAATGTGTTAGATAAGCTGTGTGAAGGAATTGTAGGCTAATATCTAATGAATAACTGAGGAATATATCCCTTATAGATTGTATTTTGTCTTGAGGCTGACCTCTGATTTTCTTAGAGGGTAGTTATATGTAGCTTATGAAACTATAGTGTATGGCTACTCCTACAATTAATTCTCATAGTCTTCTATCAAGGTTCCCATTGTGTGTTATGTGTGGCACAATTTGATCACTGCTTAGCACATGTAAATTAAACTATTGTTCTCAAATAAATTAAACTCTTGTTCTAATCTTACTGTGTTACATTAGAAATCTCAGTGAGGTGTTTGTGGGAGAAGTGGAGTTCACAGAGCTATTGTGGAAAACTGTTCCTACAGATCCTCTCTTTATGTCATTTTTCTGCTTTTCCGAAAAAAAAAAAAAAAAAAAAAAAAAAAAACACTCTACTTTTTTTTT
>NDXB01015947.1:279969-344137 GCA_002631895.1 Agapornis roseicollis
AAAAAAAAAAAAAAAAAAAAAAAACAAGCCTCCACTTGGTTAGGGTATGGTAAAGTATGTGGGTTTCAGACACCACACAAAGGAGACATTTATGCCTCACACGAATCAAAAATATTTTTACTTGTGGGCTTTTTGTGCTATTCTGCTTTACACTGGCTTCCTGGGTCAAAACTTGTGTCTGATAGAATGGGCTTTTGTACTTTGGCATCTATGGTGTGTTTCTAGGGCTATCAGGCTGCAATTCACAAAATCCATCGACATGGTATGGTTCTTACGTTGCTTTATGCTCAAGTACCTCAAAAAAATGAAACCCTCAAACAAGAATTAGAGGATTTTGCAGGCTATTGCTAAGGGGGAGTTAAGAAATGGTCCTTTTCCAGGTGATGTCTGATTATATGTCCAAAGGAGAGTCTTATGTCTTACTCATTAGTATTGCAGAGTCCTAAAATATACAGCTTTTCTAGAGCTGTGGCATTGGTAGCTTGTGTGAGGGTAGCACAGCTTGGGCAGGAACAGAATCCTTCTCCTTCACCCTTTGGCTCTTGCTCAGCCAAAAGCATCTCTTAAAGGAAAGGTTAATGACTGTGTTAGAGATGATCAGGGTGAAGCTCATCAAGGTCAGATCCATGTAAATTTTAAAGTTAATAGTTTGGGTTCCCCCAGAAAGTCTGAGATCTGATTTTAATCTAGCAATCAAAAAAGGAGGAGCAGGGGAATGAAACATCTAAGTTCAGATGACTTCATTTTGAAACGGACACAATTTAATTACTTAAATGTAGTTGAATGTCTTGTATTTAATTTTTTTCATTGTAAAACAGCTTCTCTTCTGGATGACTGAACAAAACCTGTTTTAAATATAGTTGGTGAGCTGTAAAATCATTGTTGGGTAAATTCTTCTAGTGTAGGTGTATTACAGGTGAGGGTTTAACCTGCAGAAAATGGTGATCTTCAAATATTGATAAGAGATTGCAATATTTGCAGTTGAAACTACTGACTTCAATGGCCAGGCTTTTGCTGACCTTCTTTACCAGTCTGACCAAACTCTTGGAATTTAAGCCTTTTGAGAGGGAAGTATTTTTCTGCTTGATTATTTTGTTACCACTTATGCAGAAAACGTTTATCAAATGAAACTAAAATATGCTGACCACAGAGGAACTCTGTCCAAACTTAGGGCTCTTTGCAGGATTGAAAAGTGAGTTTATTTTCCTTTCTGGTTCAAAGTGTGCCTCAGCCCATTTGGAGGAGGAGATCACCACTTGTTTTGCTTTGGTGTTTCCTGTCTCTTCCTTTTTGGGAGCAAAGCAACAGTGTTTTATCTCTTTCCTTGTTGTATAGCTCATACATGATACATGTAAGTGAAAGAATTTCTATTCTTTAGCAAAGTGGCTGCTTACATGTTGTCAGGGTCCAGCTGGAGAAAACCCCAGTGCTGGACACTGTTTCATGATCCCAAGAGTGAAATTAGGACACAGATGAGGTCAAGTACTGTAATCAGTTAGTTGGTTTATTACAAAAGGACAACTATTATCAAAAAAGGAAATTATTGTAATAAAGGGGATAGCTATAGGACAGATTGGAAAATGAAGCAAGGATTTGGGGTGCAGCAAGAGAGAGAGAGTCACCGTCGTGGATCCAGTGGTGTCCTGGGGATCCGTTGTTGTCATCATTGGTGGTGATAGCTCTTTGGGGTTCGTAGGTTAGTTTTGGGGTTAGTATCAGAGCAGAGTGTCCCCCAGGAATCCATCGGCAGTGGGTGTCCTTGTGGAGACATCCTTCTAGAGTCCCCTTGAAGGTATCCCATGGAGTGTGTCTCATGGAGTTGCCCTCATGGTGATGTCTCATGGAGGGTGCCCCTCAGGATCTGTGGTAGTCATCGGTAGAGAGCGTCCTCCTGGAGGTGTCCTTCTGGAGTTGTTCTTACGGCAGTGGCTCCCTGTCCCTGTGCCCTTTAGTGATTACCTTTTTCCCCTTTTATAATGAGTTGGTGGGAGTACCTCTTTGTTCATGTCACGTATTACATGTTCCTGGTGGATCACTTTCCCTGGTGTTGCAGCCAGCTCTTCAACTGCATGTGTCTGCTGTACACACCTGTCTGCAGCAATTCTTGGGAAAATGGGTAGCAATTCCTTGCACCAATCCTCCAGGTAATGGAGGGCAAGAGTCTTAGCTCTTTCCCACTCATCCCTCAGGCAGTGGATGGTGGAATCCTGATTCAGCTCCTCACTCCTTTCTCCCAGGCAATGGATGGAAGAGTCTTACCTCAACTCCTCCCACCTATCTCTGAGACAAGACAGGTGGAATTCCATCTCAGCTTCTCATACCAATGGAGTCTGATTTCTTCTGAGAACATTTCTTCTCAGAGCTGTTTTCTGTCTTTGTCTTTACAAGTATGTGCAAAAGCTGAAAATATTAAGGCTGTTTTCATTCTTAATCTGAACTTGAGTGTGAAAGACAAGGGTGTAATTAACATAGGGCTTTGCTTCCTCTTGATCTTTGCAGTAAGTGTTGTTGAATGTTGTCCTGGTACTGAAAAAAAGCTTCTCTCTGTTAGATTCCTAGTCTAGAGAGCAGATATTCATAGCAAATTGGTATAGGTCTTCCATGTGAAGACCTGTGCTGAAGCCCCCTGATGTTGTTGGGGATCTTCCTTCGGCACTAATAGGCTCAGACACTTGCTGAGCTTGTTTGTGTGTATGAGCTTTCAGCTTTTTTGTGATTTGTTTTATTTTGGCTTGTGTAGTGTACAAACCCAGATTTGTTCATGTGGCCCTACAGCCTTTCCCAGAAATCTTTTTTTCCTGTTTTGAAGGTTTTTTGCTTTCTGCTCAAAGACTAAATAATTGATACTTGAGTCTCTCTGGAAAGGTGATTTCTTTAAATAATTGATGGATTTAGAGGTAACAAGTCAGCTTCCAATTGCTGCAGCCACAGCCACAGGAAACAGAATGAAGCACAATATTCAGGATTCACAGAATGCTGTGAATTTTAATATTTAAAAAAGAGTATGATTTGTTCTGCTTGGCAAGAGCTGTCTACTCTTTGCTTTGGGGCATAACATCAGTGCTGAAACATGTACACTGGCATTTAGAAACTCCTGGAATAGAAAACAAAGGGAACAGCCTCAAGTAGCTTGTGTTTGAAGGAAGGAAGATACCTGAGTTGTTGGACTGGACTATTGTCTTTATGTAACAGCAGCCTTCTGACTGCTTGAGATATAGAGCTAATTCTCTTGATGCCCATTTCTTTCCCTTCAATTTGTTGTTAAATGGTGCTGAGGCAAAAACTTAATGTTGAGTGGAGTTTGAACAGTGGTGTAGCTATATATAATAAAGGGTACAAAACAGTGGAGATTTCTACTGTACCTTGAGTATTAAGTTCGTCTGCATGGCAAGCCTGTGGAAGAGGATGGTTCATCAAAAAAGTTGGTTGACTTCAAACTAGTGGATAGGCAATTTAAGGAGATGACTCAGAAAACAAGAATAGAGCTTTCTTTGCAAAGCGTACTGCATGCTGAGGTGGCAAACAGTATTTTGACAAAATGGTCATAGCAGTGGTCTGCTTCTGCAAAGCGGAAGGAACTTCAACTGAAAGATTTTGTCCAGCAGGGACAAGTGAGAAGGGAAGGTGTTGTTCAGTTCTGTTCTTTCTTCTGAGCTGCGCAGTTTTCTGTAAGCCTGTTAAGATGGCAATTTCCTGTGTTCCCACTTTTTATTTTTTTTTGTTTCCTCTGGAAGTATTTGGTTTTGGGTTTGGTTTTTTTTTTGTCTTTTTTTTTTTTTTGTTTTTTTTTTTTATTTTTTTGTTTTGGTTTTTTTTTTTTTTTTTTTTTTTCTCTGGATTTTTTTTTTTTTTGTTTTTGTTTTTTTTTTTTCTTTTTTTTTTTTTGTTTGTTTTGTTTTTTTTTTGTTTGTTTGTTTTGTTTGTTTTTTGTTTGTTTGTTTTTTATTAAAGGCACAGATTAGGAAGTGTTTGTGTCTTAACTTCTGCACCTTCTAATTCCCTTGGTGCATTTGCTAGCTATTGCAATCTATTAGCTATTGCAAGAGACTGATGTTGGCATTGGAAAGAGCTCCAGCACTGTCACTTCACGGCCTTTGCTGCCCTGATCCCCTAATGGCACTGTGTTGTTCTTGGTATACTCCTAAGAGGTGGAAAGCCTGTTTTTCCTCTTTCCCCTGGGCCAGATGCAGTCTTCCAGTGAGACAGTCAATGGTTTCTCACAACCTGCCTGAGCACTGGCTCTTGGGGGAAGGGCTAGAGTTCTTCAAACATGGGCTTGGTCTGCAGCAGCTTTGGTCTTTGTTTTTTTAATTCTTTTAACTTGTGTTGTGGTTGTGTGTGCAAGGTGCTCTGTGAACCTAACTAAGTCTATTGAAGCATTAGCTTATTTCAGTCTTCTGGCTGAGACATCTCATTTGCTGAAGAGCTGGTAGTGGTTAGGATTGTGAGGTGTTAGGTTAATGCCATTTTGTCGCATCTCTGATGTTGTCCAGTGTTGTGTTAGAGGTCTGCCTACTACTTGTTTTTTGAAAGTTCCACAGGTGTTTCTTTATCAGAAAGTCAGTTGGTAAGGAGAATAACTACATGATTGTTGATCTGCCTGTGTGGCCACAAACCTATTTTCTTTTGTGGCTGTGAGCTGGTGATTGTCCTGCTTGGGATGTAAAATAAGGTCTCCTGGGTTGAGAATGCAGTTGGTGTGCAAGGTGGAGGGGCAGCAAAAGAAAGCAAGGGTTGAAAGCGTTGTCCCCAGGCCCATCATGCATTAACACCCTGTGCCCCCAGTAAGAAGCATTTCCTGGTCCAGAGAGGGTTTGCCTCGTTTGGAATGAGTGTTCCTCTGGTGTTTGAAAGCATGGGTTACTTGGGGTGGGAAGGGGGTGGGGGGTGAGCGGGGGGAGGTTTTCTGGATTCAGCCCCACATCATGTCTCCATGGCATGAAAACAGCATTTAACCAGAACAACTGGTGGATGTAACTAGTACTGTACATGCATTTATTTCTTAGCATGCTCATTGCAAGAGATCAAATATCAATGTTGGTATTCTTTTTTTAACTTACAGATACCATGATCTGGCTTAAAATTTTTAAATATTTAATTGTACTTAACCTGTGTTTATATGTAGGAACATTCAGTGTAAAGGCTAAGAAATACAGTATGGATGTGGACAGACTGCGTGTTATACTGTAAACAAGAAATATTTTTAAGAAACAAACCCCAAAACAAATTATATGCTTGAGATTTCTTTACTATAATTAGTTTGCTGTTTTTCTTTCTTATGAAAAAAAGAAAATGAAGGGATATCGTTTTTGTCTGAAATGTAACTGGAGATTTGAACAAGTGGCATTCCTGGAAATGGGGGAAAGCCACAGCATGTGTAAAAATTCAGGATGGTCTAAGGAAAAAAAAAAAATGGATTTATCAGCAAAGAAAATTGGTCTTTTTCTTTCCTGACTTTTTTCCTCAAAGTTGTGACTTACATTTGTGGTATAAAGGGGTATAGCGAGTGAAGGACCCATTTTGTTCCTGAAATACTTTGGTCTGTATGGAGGTGTGGGAGTGAGCAGGCACGTTTGGAATTGGTTCTGTTACTATTGGATTGCTAAATAAAAATAAAACTTTTCCCTGATCACTAAGCAGAAATAAAATTATTCCCCAAACTGGAAGTTCTGACTTCTCAAGTAAAATATTTACTTTGTAAGGGTTCCAAAACCTTCTGTTGGAATGAAAAGAAGACAAAAAATCAAATTACATGCTTGCTTTAATTTGAGACCATGAGTTTTGCCTTGCTGCTGTTGGTGTTACAGGGAGTGTGAATGTATCCACTTTCATGAGAGGTAGTGGGAAGCAGCCAAGAAGTTTTGATCAATTAAGATTATTCTGGCTACTTGTTCTGATAGGCTTTGGTCTCTAGAGTGAATAAACTCCTGGTCAGAATGACTGACAGGCTTCTGTGTGTTTTGCTGATAAGCCATCCATTGAACTGTAGTGACAGCCTCTAATGTTGGTTTCACTTATTCTGGAGTAATCTGAATTTTAACTTGCATAAACTTGGGTTAGCCTGTAGTGCTTCTGAGGATAAGGTCCATGAAGGCCCCACCTCCTGTCCTCATGCTGTTGCCTGCAATTAAATATTGATAGAGAGCCTGAGAGCTTACAGAATGATCTTTCTCCTGTCTTTTGCTCATGTTTGGATGAGTGCTGGCTGTTAGGCTCTATTTCCTCATGATGTTTATGTTTCTTTCTGATGCCTGTGCCCTCTCTTGCTTTAAGTCAGAATATGGAGTGTACGTTTTGTTTGCAGTCAGCTACTTGGAGCAGATTTCCCTTAAACTAGGTAAGAAATCTATGTTTTATTTGGTGCCTTGTCAGGTGCTGCTGTATGTCGGAGTGGAAAGACTCTTTCCTCATTACTTCAGTGAACCTAATGCTCGCGGAGCAGAAGTAGCATAAACCTAGTAGCGTACAGTGGATAGCTGAGTAAAATTGTACCTCTTCTCAGTGTCAATAACAAAAAATATTTGGTGTTTGAATTTGCATAGTTAGTAACCACCTACATTCTACAGTGTCATCAGCTTTCATTCTGACCAGTTTGTATAAAGAAAATGGCGAATTTTTGGAGCTGCTTTTGTTTTGAGGATTTTTTATTTTTTTTTTTTTTTTTTAGAACAAGGCTGGCCAACTGTTTTTTTTGGTGAAAAACTGTTACAATGGCTGTTGTCCTCTGTCACTGCTTTTTAATTGCTGTGGGAGTGACCCCTACTTCTGCTCACCTTTTTCAAGTCTCCCTTTAGTGGATTTCTGTTAGTTTAAGAAATCAATGGGAGCTGAAAATGTTCCATAGGTGATAGCTTAAACTGCTCCTTGAATTACAGTTGTGCAGTGTAGAGTTTTTATGTCAGATTATTTGTGATGTTAGTCAAATGGGCAGCTCACAAGAGGGTAACAAATGATGCCCACATAGATTATTTTTCAGAATTTAAGATGTCAATATTCTGAATGCTAGTCTTAAGTTCAGAATACTTTTACATGGTGTTTCAGATGCAGTTTATCCATGTAAAAGCAGTGGCTTAGCCAAAAGCAGATGCATAACTTCAGAGTGAGTTGTCTAGAGCCAGAGTGGAGCTCATCTGAATCACTGCTTCCTTGTTTTGGATTCAGGAGCACTGATGTGTGTTCCTGAAAAAGTTTTTCCAAGATGCAATTTGTGCTGTAGTGAATAAAGCCTGGTCACTGAAACCTGAAAATTTATAGGGATCTGCTCTGAGAGATAGTTTTGTGGAGCTTATATTGGAGCAGCATGCACTTGAAATATTCCTCAGATACTTTGAGCCTTCAACACACTACAAGAAGATGTCTTAAGAAATCAGTCTGGCTTTGCTTCTAGACTGCAGCAGAAGTAGATATATTGTACTGGTGGTCCTGAAGAGAAGCTTGTCTCTGTGAGGACCCAGTCAAGTTCCTTGAAGACACAATTGCAAAAATAAAGATGATGCTTGCAGTGAGTTCCTGAGTCATCAGAAGGGCTACTGTCCCTGTTTCCAGAAACCTGTAAGATCTCCAAGTCCTGACAGTTTTCTTTGCCTTTGTGCTGCACCAGCTTAGTCCTTACACATGAGGATTTGATGCCCAGCACCCAGGTGTCATACTGAACATAAAGATGCTTTCAGTGGCCAGATTCTCCCTGGGATGTGGAAAGAACAGTCTGTAGGTGCCTCTTAATTGCTCTATTTTCAGAAGGTCCTAAGAAAATCTATGAACTATCCCTGGTAAGGGATAAGTCTTTCAACTCTCTCCTCTGTTCCCTCCTACCCTTGATTGAGCACCTTCAAAGAATATGACAGTTATTTTGAATGGCACCAAGTCTTGAATGGACGAACTGATATCTTTTGATACAGATTTGCTGTTGATGGAGAAATTGAATTAAGTAGCCATATCACAACAAGTGATAGGCCAAAGCATGTCTCTTCCTGCATTTTAAAAATTCTTGCTCCTTAGTTTGTTCTTCTTTTAACTTTGTTTTATTTCACCAGCTTCACGTGACTTTATGCTTTGTATCGATGAATGATGAGATCAGCTAACAGCTTACCAAATGAATTTTCTTTATTGTTTTCTCATGCCTAAGTTTTGCCCCAGTTCCCCCAGCTTCATCCATTTCAGTGCGTTAGCTTCAAGTATGGTGTAGCTTGTTGTTCTGGTCTAGGTTGCTGGCATTGTAAGGGTGGTGCATTTCCATGAGCATACTCAGAAGCTAGTGCTGCTTTTGGCCTCCTGTCCTTGTTCTGCCACTTCTTGACTGTGCCCACCCTGGCATTTGTATGAACTTTGGGGAGGTAGATTGGAAGGCTTAACTCTTTTATTCTTGGCTCATGGTACAAGATCACAGGTTTGATCAGATGTGCTACATGATTTGCTGTATGATTGTTTGCTTCACTGAATAGGATGATTAATAGTTGTGGATTTTAGGAGGGAACAGAGAAGGGAATCAGGACTGCATATGGTGGCAGTACTGGCTGAACCTGGCATTTCAGTGCAACTTACATAAAGTCATACTGAAATTCTTTACTTCCTTGTAAAGCCAATGCTATCTGAAGGTCAAAAGGACCTGTGGACCTAGATTTAGTTATGTGCATTAGTGTTCCAGTTGTTCTTGTTCTAGAATTAATATCTGTGAGGGTTTCCCTCCATATCCAAGTTAGATTATTTACTATATCACACCTTTCTGTTTTAGGGGAGTAAAAATCCAGTGACTATGAGTATCACTGTTGTAGCATTTTGGAGTAAATGGTAGAATCTGTGGTTGTAGAAATGTTTTGGAAAAGGCAGTAACCTCTTCATAAACAACTGCTTTTCCTCCATTCCCCCCACTAAAGCTGTAAACACCAAGACAAAATTATATATTCTATTAAAGCAGCAGTGCTCTATTTAATTTCTAAAAATTCCTGTTGTCATGAGTGAGTAATAAACTGTCAGCTGACACAGCTGTGTGTGAAACAGTAAAGTTGCTAGCCTATGCTGCCTACTTCCAAGTGGTTTGTAGTATTGCCTAACGATAGTTATGTAGTCTGTGATGTAAGTGAAATGAAATACTGATGTAGCAGATTTCTAGACTGCTAAAAGATGCCTCCTATATTAGGAAATGTGACTGGTTTTAGTATAAACACAGGGTTTATACTAAAGTATAAAGGTGGCTGTTTGGCCTTGAGTGGATTGCTTAGTCTGTTTATTTGTAGGGTTAGGGGGAAAAAGTCAGATAAGCCTACACTTTCAACTTATGTCAGAATGTCACTCCCACACCAGTGGTGAGCATCTCCTCCATATGGTGTTTGGTGGTCCATCAAGAGAACCAAGACTCCTGATAAAGATAAGCAAAGAGAGTAAGTCAAATCTGTCCCTTTAATATAAGCAGGTGCTTCAGAAGGTAACATCTGTCTCTGGAGTCATGAGCTTCTTTGCAGCAAGGAACCAGTACTGGTAGTGCTAGGGCCCCTGTCCCTTCAAAGCCTTTAGAAAAAAAAAAAGTATATGGGGAAAAAAAATTGCATTTATTGCATTTTGTTTTTTCATTTTGTGAAAATACTGTGATTGATATTGACTGGGACATCTTGCCAGTTGTATGAGGTAATGGAGAGAAGTGTCTCACAAGCTGATGGTCACAATGATGAGGTAGGTTGGGAATGGTGGTCATTAGTAAAGGGTACTTTTGATGTTCTTAATTCCCGGGAATAGTTTCACTGAAGCTGAGACTTGGAACTGTTGGATCTGAATCCCAGTACCAGGGAGGGCAACCTAACAAAAAGTAAAATTTTGGAGTGTGTTTATATTTTAGATCCTGAAATGGTATGCTTGTCTTTCTGTCTCATATTACATTTTAAGCTTCTTTGTCTAGTAGAACTCAATTTCTTATGGAATTTAATGATATGCTAGCTACATGCCACCTGCTGCCTCCTCTTTTGTAGTGGTAGCAGCAGCAAAAGCAGTGTTTATTATTAGCATTGTGTGCATTTTACAGTTAGCACCTCTGTCTTTTTCCAGGATCCTGATTTTCACAGGAAAGCAGGCAGAACAATGGTGAAGGCATTTGTGTGCCTATATCCAGAGAATGTCTGTCCTGGGTTCAGCAGTAGCAGTCATTTCTCTCCTTCTTAGTAGCTAGTGCAGTGCTGTGTTTTTAACTTTCAGCATGGGAACAACACAGACAATGTGCTTGCTCTGGCAGCCAGTATATTGCTGTAACACAGATTTAAACTGATGCAAATGGAGACTTGGACTTTGTTCAGATTAGTGGAGTTATGCTGTTGTTTTTAGTGTCTCTTTTTTTTTCCCCTCTTCCCCAGACCCATCAGACTTACTGACTTGAATAAGTGTATGACTACTGAGTGCTGAAATAAAAATTTCCATTTGGGGCTAGAGGCTGAGAAGAAGTTAGAAAAGCCAAGTGTTCATTTCTTCTCTTGTGTTCTCTCAGCTGCAGGCTTAGAAAAACAGGAGAGTAGTGTTTAGTAAGTTTTCTTTACTATGTCCTTTAATAGTAAGATTTCAAGATGTTTTCTGTGAAGTTAGATGGGTTGGAAAGGTCAGTAACTAAAGCTGAACCAGGGCATGAGGAAACAGAACTGTCTACTTTCAGGAATATATATTGCAAAACTCAGTTTATGTGACTGGTCACATCTGGGGAAGTCCTGCCCAGTCACTGCTTGTGACTGGATGTGCACAAGAGGAATTTTCGGATCATATTAAAAGCCATTTTAACCTAACAAAAAAAAAAAAGGGCAAAAGTTATTCTTTGTCCATGTCTTGCAGTCCTACTTTAGCGTAGTCACATGATTTTCCTGTAGCGTATTCTACAGTTTTAAGTACTTATGGAGAAAACTGCTAAAATCTCTCCTTCTTAGTTTTTTCTGTGTGGTCTCTGCATTTCTGGAAACTGTTTCCATTTGTTGGGCAACAAAGAAACTTGGTGGCTGGGCTTGAAGAGGTACAGGGGGTGTGTCTGGACCAAGGAAAGACTTTTTCCAGATGGAAGCCAATCCTGGCATTGGGTGACCTCTGGGAGGAAAATCAAAGTCTGTTTGGGGTAGGAGTTTGTAGTCTCATGGGCTGGAGGTGTCTGTTGTGTATCTTTGATCTGTTTGTGTGTGTGTGGTTTTAGCTTCAGGGAAAAAAAGTTTGAGACAAGGCTCGAAATGTGTTGAGATTTCAAAAAAACAAGCTTTTCTGGTACTACTCATTGTAGTACTCCATAATTGTCCTGGAAAACATTTCACTTACAATAAAGAGCTTGCTTTAGCTTTTATTGAATGGGATTCTCAGTGTTGACAGGTATTTGCTTCTGTTCTTTCTGTGGGGTTGTTCTTTGTACATCCAGGTGCAGGCTGTCTTCTAAAAAAAAAAATGTGGTGGTGATCTTCAGTTCTGTATTCCATGGTGCTTGGTTTCAGACACTGCTGGGTAGGTGTGGTTTCTGCATGCTGACTATGAATGTCCAGGCCAGCATAGTCCTTGAAGCCTTTTCCTTAGTTATAGAGAATTTTTATACACCTCATGCTTGCTTTTCTGTTGCAAGCTTTTCACTGACATTTTATGCAAGGAAAACATTTACCTCAAGGTGGGTATAGGGTTGAAATACGGAACTGTTTTTTGTCTGTCTTAAGCAGTACTTCTGTGGTCAGCTCTCTGGAATGCAAGAGCTGTGGAGTGCTATGTCTTTCCTGCTCCAGCTCTCAGTTTTAACAACTTATCCTCTGTTCTTTTGTTCCTACGGATGGCATTTCTGCGGAGGTGGTTTAGTGATGGTACTCTGAAAAGCTGTAGTTCTCTGAAATACTTGAGCAACAGTTGCAGTTGAACCTTATCTCTACTGAATGCGCAGAACCACAGAAAACTGCAGAGCAGACTAGCTTTTTAATGTTCGTGAGAATAAGATGTCTTATGGGGTACTGATTTGGTAAAGAAATATTAGAATATGGAAAAGATAGAGTACAACTACCTATCGTATTTAGCAGTCTGTAGACATTGAGGTTTTCCAGGTAATGACTTCTAACATCCTACTAGCTGGGTAGATGTGTGATCTACAGGGTATGTATTTACACTTTTGTGTAAGTCAAGCAGCTGTCTGTATAAATAAAATGGTTTGGAAGGAGTGAGAAAACGGATGAATTTTGACTTGCTGATGCAGACCTTCTAGGCTAATTGCATAGCTAGTTTCCTTTTTGGGTGTCCCTTCCTGTTACCACATCAGGGTGCTTAAAGAATATAGGGTTATTGAGCAACAAATACTTAGGGGGAGTTCAGAGTCAGCAGAAGTTTCTGAGCTGATTTTGAATGTACCGCTGAATGTCATACGGTGCATGTTACTATAGTCACTTTCTCAACAAGAGATCTAGAAAAAGAGTCTTTAAACATTTCGCTGCCTAATTATTTTTATTTTCTCTCTCACGTGCAGACGCTGTGCTATAGAAAATGCATTATTACCGATATTCTAATGCTGAAGTCAGCTGTTGGTACAAATACCTGCTCTTCAGCTACAACATTGTCTTCTGGGTGAGTACAAAATGTAGAGACTGAAATAGCTTAGACATACCTCAGTTTTACTAACTTCCTTTCTCTGCTCAAGAGGCTAAAATACTTACTTGAAAGGAAATTGGTGTATGGTATGTCCTGGGTGTTTTGGAATTGAGCAAGCCTATCCCATGTAATCTTTCCCTTCTTTGCCCTTTCCTCCTATCTTACCTTCTGAGTGAAGATGAAGAAGAGAAGCAGGTAAAAAGATAAAATTGTGTTGGTTTGTTTGATTGGGTTTTTGTGTGTGGTTTTTTTTAGGAGAAAGGAAATAATTTGCTTAAAGGATTTTTCAGAAGAAAATAGTATAGTCTCTACTGTTGCTGACAAAGCCTCTATCTTTTGAATGATGGAGGCTATTCAATGCTGGTTTTGTTTGGGCAAAGGTTAAAGCTACCTTACCTAAGTGGTACATTGGGTTGCTTCCCTGTTAAGAGAAGTCTCTTCTAATATCTACTTTCATATAATCTTTGATCTCTGTGTTTGAGTGGTGTAGCTTAAATACACTATGCAGAAGAGAAGAAGGGAACTGCCCAAGAGATGTGTCAACTTGCTGGCATTGCAACATAGTCAAGATTTTAAATGTCATGCTCTGTGGGCAGCAAAACTGTCTGATACACTCTTGAAATATGTAGCTAGGGACTAGCCTGCCTATAATGCTTGTTTAGAATTGTGAATGTGAAAAGGGTGAAAAAGCAGGTGTGTGGTTTTAGATGTGTATGATGGTCAAAATCACTGCAGCACCTAAATGCCTTGGAAAAGAAGGCTATTATTCAAAGGTTAGTGCATAGTGTTGCATTAGAAATAGTTAACGTGTCTGTGAAGGAAAGGTAAGGATATGGTTTAAATAAACTTGATAATCCTTTTCAGAACTTGCAGGTCAAATGTTAAGAGTTTGCACCTGGAGTCACGGAAACTGCAGGCATGGAAGGGTAGTCATGAAGAAATGCAGATCTGGTGATTAGCTTGGTGGTAGCATCTTAGA
This sequence comes from Agapornis roseicollis, assembly GCA_002631895.1. Taxonomy (NCBI): domain Eukaryota; kingdom Metazoa; phylum Chordata; class Aves; order Psittaciformes; family Psittacidae; genus Agapornis; species Agapornis roseicollis. The sequence continues at coordinate 293,516 of NDXB01015947.1, forward strand.
TTAATGTTCTGACTCTGAGTTGAAATATTTCTTAGTATATATAGCTCTTCTAAAAATGCTTAGATTTTTTCCAAAGCTGAAAGGATCAGATAGTAAGAATGAAAGTATGGTATGTGGTTGAAGTAACTTCTTAAAGTTAAGAGCAAAAATTAATCCTGATTCTGACTTGTCTGAGATAAGTAGACATGCTAGAGAGGACTTTATTTATTCTATTTGTTTACTGTGATTCCTTAAACCATGTCAACTTTTTACTACCTGAAGTTTAAGATATACAGAATTACTACCCAAATCGGTGTTTAACTTCAGTAAAAAATGGGATTTAGTATCTGAACATGAATTGCAGATTCCTGTTTGTTTTTGTCCGCAATGATTTTGTATTTGCTTGATTTACCCACATAAATTTCTGGTAAACTAGATTGGTGATTCCACATTTTGTCTGTTTTGGCTGTTTTTAAGGTAGAAAATAAGGGTTTTATTGAAAGCTGCATTAAACAAAAATCTGAATTAATTTAGAATCACAGAAAAGACTAGGTTTGTTACAAATGGAAGGCCAGGTTGGATGAGGCTTTGAGCAGCTGGTCAAGTAGAAGGTGTCCCTGTCCATGGCGGGGGAGTTGGGATTAAATGATCTTTAAGGTTCCTTTCAACTCAAACCATTTTGTGTTTCTGTGAACTTCTGGGGGTCATCTTGCCCAGTTTTCTGTTGAAAGTAGGACCTATAGGGTAAGAAATAACTGCTCAAAGAGAAGAGCTGGGAGTTTTATGAGCTGCTTACTCGTTAATTTTTTGCAGCCCTCAGCCTAATAAAAATGCTGGAGGGCCAGGTAGTGCTGGGACAGCACTGTGTGGTTTGGTGGTTGAAAACCATGGAAGATTTTGTTACTGCACCGCCTCTTGTTTACTAGTGTAGTGTCTTGACATGGGAATGCATCAGTAAACCACAGGGGTGTTTAGTTGCGTAGGGTAACAGGGCAAGAAAGATGTATGTGGTTTGAGTGGAAACTTTTTTTTTCTGGAAGTATTAATTTGCTGCAATGTTGCCCAAGTGCAAATGTGACTTTTTCCCACTAGCAATTGAGAATTCCCATCATGGGCTTGTTTCAAAAAGTGTCTGTTCAAAGGCTATTAGCTCTGTAGTTACTTTTCTTCTGTCTATAGTACAACTCCTATGTAACTGAGGTGAAGTGTGGTGCAATGAGGAGTAATATTGATCAAGCTGCTCTGGTTTTCAGAGAAATCAATATGTAGGTAGGTGCTCTTCAGCAGGTAGCATGGGATATGTGAGAAATTGATTGGGTCTTCTATTCATAAATGTATTAGAATTGTTCTAGACCTCTGCTTACTTTCTAGTGAGTATCTTGTGAAGTGGGGTCTATTACAGTTTTTGATGGGTAAACAACCTTTGAAAACCTGATTTATTTTTTTTTTTTTCCTGAAAAGCATTTGCCTCTGCTTCTTAACAGGAATTAATTTTGTCTCTTTCTATTTTATTTTTATTCCCTGCTGAGTCATATTTCACTTCTTTCAGACTTAGTTTTTACTGTATTCTCTTGAAATCAGTGATGACAATCCACAGATCTTTCTTCTATTTCTTAAAGGATCTTTTTTAAAAAGATGCAGAAAAATTGAGGAGAATTTGAAATACAGTTTTGTGCATTTCAGCTGACCTGTTTGCTTTAGGAATTGGTTTTGTGAACAGGTACTATTTCTGGGTACCTTGCTCAACATATGGTCTGAGGTTTTGTTGTGGTTTAAACCCAGCCAGCAACTAAGTACCATGCAGCTACTGGCTCAACCTCTCCTCTCCTTGCCCCACTAAAGTATCAGTGTTGTTATCAGCATTATTCTCAGACTAAAGCAGAAGCACAGCACTGTACCAGCTCGTAGGAAAAAATTAACTCTATCCCAGCCAAAACCAGGACAGGCTTCTGAAAAGTTTTGCGCCTGACATAGTAAACTGTGCGCATCTGCAGCTCTTATGGTAAGATTTTGGTACCTTCAGTTGTAGAACAAGCTATGTAAATGTTGAGTGGGAGGGTAGACACTCCTATAGGCAATGCATGAATCATTGAGCTGAACAGGTGATTCAGGAGCCTATGACATCCTGCTGGCTGGGATGACTAGTCTAATGATCTCTTTAATTGGACAAATCCATCATGTTGTCCTGGGTTTAGCAGTAGCAGTCAATTTTTCTCCTTAGTAGCTGATGCAGTTCTGTGTTTTGACTTTTGGCCTTGGAACAGAACTGAGAACACCGATGTTTTTAGTTGTTGCTAAGTAATGTTTCACTCTGACCAAGGCCCTTTTGAGTCTCATGTTCTGCCAGGAAGGAGGAGGGAAGGCAGGGGGGAAGCAGGGACAGGACACCTGACCCAAGCTAGCCAAAGAGGTATTCCATACCACAGCACATCATGCCCGTGGAGGTAATGGGTAGCTACCTGGAAGGACACACACTTCCTGGTTGGGCTTGTTTTTGGTAAGTGGTATCGTACTCTCTTCCCTTGTTATTTTCTTATCCTTATTGGTGGTAGCAGCAGTGATTTGTGTTATACCTTAGTTACTGGACTGTTTGTGTCTCAACCCGTGGGAGTTACATTCCTTCGATTCTCTTCCCCATCCCTCTGGGCGTGGGGGGTGGGGGAGCGGGGGGGAAGGAAAGAAAGAAGGGGGGGAAGTAGAAACTGGGTGTAAACCACAACACGTGTACAACAAAGTAAATTTTCTGAGTGCCTTAAGAACGTAACGACTACAAAATCAGAAGGGAAATGTAAACACGACTGGGAAAAAGCAGGAGTAAGGGAGGGAATATTGGTCTTGAGTCACTTTTCTTGGCTTGCAAGACAGGTACCTGCGGGAGCTTGTTTTGTGTTAGTGAGTGTGGCTGCTATATAATGGTTATCAGGGATAGTGTTTAGGTGAGCAGACAACCTCTTGCCTATTTCAGCTGTTACTGGAGACACGATGATAGCTCACCTTTTTCTCAACTCATGACACAATTTAGTCATGAACTAGGTAATTTGCATATAAATGAAGTTGCAGTTGTTTGTCCCTCATGCTTGCTAAAGATACATTTTGACTTCCTCATTGTAGTTCTAAAGATAGTGCCTACAAATTTTATATTGAATAGTTTACAGTATATTTTTAGTGGGTGGTTGGTTACCTCAGTTTGTATCATTTATCAAATACAGTTCACATGGACCAGGGTTGCACAAAATATTGAACTATGAGGACAAATATGACTTAATAATGACACGCTCACAGTTTAATGAGCCTTTAGCAACCTGTAATTTTTTTTTATAAGGTTTGTTGGTGGTTTGGCTTTGAGTTAGTTGTATACAACTGCCTTGCAAAAATCACTTTTCTTTGTGCTTGGCTTTCCCTTGTGAGAAAGGGAATGGAGGTCATAGGAAGGCTATTGTCTTCCTTGGCATGATTTTAATGTGGGATTGCTTTATTCTCTTCTTGCCTTTTAAGCATGCTAATAAGATTTAAATCTCCAAGTACACTTGTTTTAATGAGTAGTGATGAGGCAGTATTGCAACCATTAAGACAGCCCTGCAGGGATTGCTCAGAAGTTTAAGTGAAAGTGCCTTATTACAGCAAGACTGGACCTCTTTTTGAGTTTTTAAAGCTTTCCCCCTCCCCAAATAGCTTCATTTGCCATTATGAAATTAAAGGCCACAGTAATAAAAGGTGAAGAGGTTGGTTCTAGCACCTGTCTGTTCCAAGTCATTTTGCAATTGACTGAGTTTTGTGAAAGCCCCAGTGGAGAGAGGAGGCAGGGGTGGATAACTGACTCCAGGGGGAATGCAAGGATGCCATGTCTTGGGGTGCAACACTGTTCTTATGCCTTCCAGCCTGGGAATTCTTGGGGAGGCCTAGAGAATGAAAGGCACTGCCTCAGTCATCTGCTTCTCATGCTTGCTGCTTTGTCTCCAGTTGTAGGATTTTTTTGGGTAGTCCAGGAATGGCACCTTGGCCAGGATATGGCTATTTCAGTGAAGCATGTGTGCTCTGCCAAAGCCTTTTAGGTTGCATATAAGCTCACTGTTTGTAAGGTGAATTAAAAGGAGAGCATAAGATAGCTTTTAGTTGCTGTCATCTTGATTTATCTTCTGATGCTTTGTAGTTTGTTTGTAGCTCTTAAAGGTGTTTGGAGGAAAATTTTTTTTTTTCCCTTCATCCTGTAGAAGCTGTGGCATTTTTGCTTTGAACATGAAGGGCAAAAATTCTCTTAAGTTGGGAAAAGAATACCGAGTTTGTTTTTGCAAAGTAGGAGAAGCCCGACGGTAGTGTAAGATTTGTTGGCTTTTGCAGTTTATGTTGTTTCTCAGGAACATCTAAAACAGCAAGGAAGAGGAAAGAATCCATCACCAGGTGGTTTCCTGACCCCAAGAGGAAAAGTCTTGGAGTCCTTGAAGGAAGGAAGGAAGGCTGTAGGCTGCTGTTTGCTCCAGCATAGGTGGAGCTACAGAATGAAACAGGATAGTCCGGGGGTGGAACAAGTGTTCTCTGTGAGAGTAACATTTTGTGCTTATGAAGATTGAGCGTAATAAGAATGCATTCCCATTGTTTCTAATAAGACCATGAGGCAGGCTGTTCCAAAATCAGTTTGTGTGCAAGGGTTGTCTTGCAGGAATCATGTTTGCTGCAATCTAGATTTGAGAAACAAATTAGATCTGTTTTCTCAGTAGTGTGATTCTTAATAGCATAGACAAAGGAATTCAAGGTGTGGTTGGGAACGGATAATGTTGAAGTGGTCCTTGTACATGGTGTCTGTGAGTTGCTGTCAGTGTTGCACATCTCCTGAGCTAAGGCTGCAGCTCGATGTGATATATTAATAATGTGGAGTTCTAAAGCAGTAAATAAGCAAATGCTGCTTAGTTTCCTGTTCAGAGGGGTATGGTTGAGCTGCTTTGTATATGCTTCCATCTAATCTTTGATGCAGCATGTGGTTTAAATGACTCCATAGCATGGAATTGAATTGGGTAGTCCAGTTTGTTCTTGCTCACATATCCAGATTCCTAGTGAAAGGCTAATTCCAAAATGCTTCTTTTGAAATAAAGCTGGCTTGTTGTTTCACCTTGGGAACACATGTGGTTAGCATTGCTGCTTCTCAGCTGCCTGTTCTCCTATTCCTGTGGCCAGTTAGTTCAGTGAGCTGATTGATGAAGGTTAAAACTTTTCTTTCAGTTCAGGCTGGATAAGTTCCCTTGTCTGTTTCATAGCAGTTAGTGAAATGCCTCTCTGCAAGCGTGGTAAAAAGAGGATATTTTCCTAGTACTAATTCTCTGTAGAGCTCTGTAGTGGGCATGCTCAATCACACTAACTTCTGAGGTAGTTTTATCACCGTTGTGTGTTTTACAGTAGTTTTCAGTGAGATATTTTACAGTATCCTGTAATTGGCATTTCAAGCAATCTCATGCAGTTAAATAGCTACCATCTTACTTCCTTGAAAACTGGTTGCCTTGGTAATTGCACCTGTAAAGCTGATGGCTTTATTTCTTCTGCAAGTACATCATACTTCACTGTTTTTTTGCTGAAGAAACTTAATGTATGTGATTTGCCTCTAGTTGTGTTTCTAGTGAGAATTATGAATTGCTTAGGTGAATTAAATTACAGACGTTTCCATGTTGATTCTATAAGACTAAGTTGATTTTTCTGCTAATAACTGTTTTACTTATAGGTAGCATACATATGTGCCCATGGAAATAACTTTGCAAAAAAAATAGTGCAGTTTTGTGAAACCGAACATTTAATAAAACAAGACTTTGTATTCAGAGGTGAGAATGAAGCATGCTAATGAAAAATCTACTTAATCTATTACAATTTAAGACAAAAATTATAATGAAAGGCAACCAGTCTGAAGAGGATACCTTATTTGTATATTCAGTAGCACATTATTAGTGTTACAGTAACATTAGTTTGTATACTAAATGTGGAAGTCTTCCCAATTTTCCCCATCATTTCTGAAGAAAAAGTTCCCAAATATCCAGCTGTCCACTGTGTAATTTACCCTGATTACTGCAAATTATGCCAACTGTCTTCACCTGTGTCTCAGCATTTCTGGAGCATTGGGAATGAGAGGGTGAAGGATGCATTGATTGCGTTTGCTGTAAAAGTTGATGACATACAAGTTGTGAGTATAGATTTTTATTTTTTTATTGCTTCTTCATCTGAAAACCACTGGGTTAAGATTTAGGGGTAATCTGGGTCACTATTCTGTTTATATACATGTGGGGGTTTTTTTAATAGTATTTTTAAAGCTGTGCTTTGATCCAAATCATTACTTTAAATATTCTTAGCTATTTAGAGTCTGAGATGAGTCGTTATTATGCTGTTGCTATCTGTAAATTTAACTTATTTAGCACTTCTTCGCCCCATTATAACTCTTTACATCTATTAGTAGTTGATTTGATTGGTTAATCCATGTGATTAAGGTTTAAAATATGACATATAATACTTCATGCCTAGATGGAAGTGTCAGGTCATTTGAGTAATTTTTACTGAATTACATGAATGACACAGACCTTTTAGGCTTTTTTCCCCGCTTCCCCCAGCAGAGTAAACCCAGAACAACTTAATTTGCCCTGACTGCAGTTTAGGATCAGTAGGAAGTGAACTCAGTAGTACTTAAAATCTGTACATATTTTCTTGTGTGACTGTGAGACAGTCTCATTTTTTTCTTATTTCCTGTGCTGTGGGGAATTGCCTTTGATGCTTATTTAGTTCATGGAAGAGAGGAGAGGGCCCCCTTTTCAAGGCATTTTTTCATTTGTTGGGCTTTACTTGTCAATGTGTTTAAGGCTGCCTAGGTGGGGGTGGCAACCTCAGTCCTTTATATAGTATCACTTAGGTTGGAAAAGGCTAACCTAACACTGCCAGTTTCACTACTAAGCCATGTCCCTAAGTGCTATATCTGCATGCCTTTTAAATACTTCACAGAATCACAGAATTACCAGGTTGGAAGGGACCTCTAAGATCCTCAAGTCCAACCCATGCCAACTTCTAGGCATGGTGACTTGACCACTTCCCTGGGCAGCTGATTCCAATACTTGACAACACTTTTGGTGAAGAAATTTTTCCTAATACTCAGTCTAAACCTCCCCTGGAGCAACTTGAGGCTGTTTGCTCTCATTCTATAGTTTGTTACTTGAGAGAAGAGATCAGCCACCTCCTCATCCATCTTTTCAGGTGGTTGTAAAGAGTGATAATGTTTCCCCTCAGCCTCTTTTTCCAGACTAAACAAAGCCTAGTTCCTTCAGCTGTTCCTCACAGAACTTGTTCTCTAGACCCTTCACCAGCTTCTTTGTTCTCTGGACACATTTCAGCACCTCAGTGTCTTCTGAGGATACATAGACATAGTGATATGATATGTTGCTTGCTATGTTGTGTGCCTTCAATGGGTAGCCACAGTTACATAGTTACTGCATGTTGGGCTGGGATAAAGGGACCCTCTTAAAACAATAAGGAGCTCATTCATGGTCACAACCACATCTTGGTTGTGTTTGAAGGATCAAAGGAGAATATCTAGGATTGGTGGCACCAAAAGGATGAATTATTTGACAGTTTGGTGAAATGACCATTCAGTTACCTAACTTGGCAAAAGAACTAACGTTTAAGGTGTCTTAAAGTGAATTGCCTTCATTATAACATTAAAAATCACAACCACAGGTCAAAAAGACCCTGACCCAGGTGACAGCTCTTCTCCTGAGTATTCCCAAATAGCTAGAGACAGCAACAGAGCAAATTTTAATTATATGTAAATTACAACCAGTCATTGTAACTGGGAGTTTACTGCCTTATAACTTTTGTGTATAAATATAACAAAGAAAGCTGGCATTGGAGTGCTTGATTTGCAGAACAGTCCACTGAGCACCCAGACCTGAATAAACAATATCTCTCCTGAGTGCATGGAACTGGTTTACTGCACACTGAGCACAAATCTTCTTTTTGGACAACAATAGCAGAGTAAAATGCCATTTTAAATAATGAGGGGGAGCTGCCCTTGGTTTGCAGAGAGGTCATTTTAGTTTGAGTATTGAAATGACATTGATTGTTGAAGTGCCTGATAGTGAGGAAAAAAAAGAAAAAGACTAGAACAAGAATCTCATGCTTTATTTGGATAAATAGAATTCATAAATGTTTATTATACAGACATTTGATGTAGGGTATGTACATTGTCAATAAATTTGTTGCTTATTAAAAGTAAGTGGATGGACCATTATTTCAGCCTAATTCAAAAGGGCTTTAAACAAACCATGTCTAATTAGAGAAGAGGCTAATATAGTGAGCCTTGATAAGTTTTCAGGAGCCAAACATGTCTACTGCCTGGGGGTGGCATTGTAAAATGACTAGGGAATAACCTCAAAATGCATTAAATATTCTGAAATCTTCTGTGCAGGCAAAAGGTTTAGAGCTGGGACAAAGATAATTCCTCCTTGTATGCTACTGTGTGAAATTGTTAACTTAATCCTGTGTGCTTCTTGAGTAATCATGAATAATCAAATTGAAATACTTTTAAAAAAGTAGATTATGTAATGCAAGAATGATATGGAATAAGTTACTGTTGTCTGAGATTACAGGCAATACTTGTTTTACTTTAGCAATGGTGTGAGTGCCTAAGTGTTTTGAGATGGTGTTGATTATTGTATCTAATTATTTTTTTTTCCTCTTTGTTTTAGCTAGCTGGGGTAGCCTTCCTTGCAGCTGGTCTGTGGGCATGGAGTGAAAAGGTAAGGGTAGAAATGACTGGTCTTACTTTGGTGGCTGCCGTTTCCTACGTCTGCCCCCATAACACTACTTCCGCAGGAAGCAGCAAAGATTGAATATAGCATCTGAGCTCAGGACCATGTTTGAATGATCTAAACTGAATTTAGTTGGAGTTTTATTCTTGATTAGGTGTTAAGCCATGGCCCTTAATGTTTAGACCATTTTTGTAAACTTTTAAGAGCAGGATGCTTGGGAGAACTTAATTTTTATTATTAGTCCTTACAAACTGGTTCTCTTTTGAAAGCATGCTTTCTAAAATACAAATTTCTACCCACCTCTTTTTGCTACAAGCAAGAAGCATTTGGGAGAAATGTTAAAGATATCTGATTTTGATTTAAAAAAAAACAAAACAAAACAAAAACATCAAACAAACACAAAAACCCCAAACACAAACGCACATCTTTGGGACTCTCATTCTGAAGTATTCCAGTCTTCAGGCCATCTACTATCTTCCTCTTGAAACTTCCTATGGAGTTGCTTAAGTTACTGTGTATCTATGTAGAGGATCAACCTAGGGGACATGATCTGACTAAATAACACTTTTATATTTGTCAAAGGTTTCTTCTAGCGAACAACTTCCTCAGAAGAAGTCTGTTGTGAGCATGTACCTACAGAGATCTCTGTTACAAAGAGGCGGTATATGGAAATGAATGGTTCACTCTCTTGTTATGAATGTAGAAGCATGGTTTTAATCTGACTGCATGCAGTAGGAAAAAGTGAAAGTTACTAGCAGATTTACTGATCTTGAATCTTAATTAGCAGTGGAAAGCAGGTGCCCTCACTTGTACTGCTGGGTAGGAAGAATTTAATTACCATTGTGGTGTAACATTTCCTTAATCAGAGTGCTTATACACAGCAGCTACCCACATATAACAGGGAGGTTCTGGGATTCCACATACAGAAGTGTTCTAGGGTTCTTCCACTTTTTGGAAGTGAAAGAGTTTTATGATGATGTTAATGCTGAGGTATGTATTCTCTCTCTCCCCATTCCCTATTTGTGTGCTGGCATTCTTACAACTGAGTAAGTGGTGTGACTGATATATAGTAAGCAGCCTATCTCCACTCAAATGCATTTACCTCTTAGCCTGTTGTTATAAAAGGATTTTATTTCCAGTCCTTTAGAGAGATTGTTAATCTTGTCTTGAATTTGTATTCTCTCAAGTTCAGACATCATCTTCTGTTCTGTGAAGGTATATCTGTGAAGAAGCACATAGGGTATATGTGGTTGAAATTACTATCTCACAGCTACTTCCATTTGTCAGAGGGACTTTATGGTACACAGAAGTTACTAAAAGGCAAGGACAGATTCTTTCTGCCTTTATTGTTTAAATCTTGCCTGAACTATTTCTGTTCTCTGTTATAACTTGTAAATCAGTGCTTTTCCTGTGGTTTTGAACTTATTAATGGCTTGTAAAATCTGTACATGTCTCTTGTTCTTTGTGATGTGAACAATCTTTCGTACTAGTTACTGTTCTTCAGTCATAGTGTCTGTATGAATCTGTTTGTTTACAGATAAATATCTTGGTGAACAATAGAGAGGAAGTAGGAGACAAATATTCCAGAAGCTGAGCTGCAGCAGTAAACTGAAAGATAAATTACAGGTGGTGGAAAAGTTTTGAACATCCTGTCTCTTAAATGCAACATGAAGTACATTGGGTCCCTTTAACTTCTCTGGTGTTTCTTTTCCCATGAAGACTGTGTTATAATGAGTTATTATAATGTTATAATCTTGTGACAATCAACATCCAATTTGCAGAACTTCATTATAAGAAATCAGCTCTGTCCTTGTCTGATGTATTTTATGGTTTTAATACTAAAGTATCTCAAAATAGTAACTGGTTTGGCATCTGTTAATGGGATGTATTAGAGATGTTTTATTTGAAGACAACCCATGTTTGCCCTCTGTTGGCAACACACTTCAGTTGATATGGTGGCATAATGCTTACAAATATTAAAAAAGAGGAAAACAAATGAAGCATTTACAGTTGAACTCTTAATTCACTGTTCCAGGTGACTGAAAGGAAGACTTAAAGGCTGAGTTTTATTCTTAGATTTTTTTGACAGTGACTTCAGGTATCAAACTTCATTCTTATATACCTGCAGGAAATGGAAGTGCTGTTTTAAAGGGCAGTCTGGTCCTTAGAGGTCTTTTATCACCCTGCAGAAGCATCCTTAGAGAGATGAGTGCGGTGGAATGAGATAGTGCCCTGAATTAATTTTCTTGTTTACTTCCTTCCTTCAGGATTTTTCACTTAGCATCTTCTGTTGGGCAAAAAGCACCCTACGACCTTCTTTGCAAAAGAGAATATTGTAAACATCAAACATGAACATGAAGAAACTGTTGTGATCTCAGCAACATCTGAGGGTGGATAATAGAGCCCAGTTCCTGCAAACTGTTCTTCATAAAATGTTTTGATCAGAGGAAGTTTTCTTCCAAAACATGTTGCTTGAGCAAGTGAGATTGTCTAAAAAAAAAAGCTTCTGTTTGTGTTGGAAAGGAGATGGCTGGAAATAGTTGTGAAAGTTTCAATATCCTGGTCACAGTGTTTGGTTTCATAGTGTATGGGTTCTACAAAGACATTAGCCTAGCTAATCTTGGCATGTCTTCCTTGATTTTTAGGTTCTGAGACAAGGTTTGATTAGGTAGGACTCTCACAATTAACCCAGAAGACCAAGTTTGATAGTTATCTGTTGATAGTTGAGTTACAGTTTGTAAGAATGGAAATGTGTTATTGGTGACACTAACTAGAAAAGTCTTTGCTTCCCAAGACTTTGAATGCTGTGATATCTATAAACTGTGACCAATTTTTAATAAGCCATTTCAACTGTTAGTCAGCAGCTATTGCGAGGCAATTCTGAATCCTACAGTTCAATTTTTTTCATCCTTTCAACCAGTTTTGATTAAAAACAACCTTATTGTCTTGCCGTTGCCAAATCAACAGATCTAATGAGATCTGTTATACAAGAGATTCTGAAAGAAGAATTCCTGCATATCACTGCAGTACTGTAAATCAGAGTGTTTTCATCAGCTGAAGTTTCTCCATGTGCACATTTTATTCTAGTGCTGTATTTTGAAGACATTATTTTTATTAAGTATTGAAATAGAAAGTGACACAGGTTTTTCCAAGGTAACCTCTTAGAATGTGTGTTCTTTGAACTTAACTCATGCTACTCAGCTATTTGTGCTAGGTAAGAATTTGCATTCTCTTGATGGAATTAAACTGCTTATATGAATTACTTTGAGTCTTGCTGATATCTTTCTCTTACACTGAACAAAACCAGCTTTGGAATATACCTTATTAAAAAAAAATATAGTAGACATGTAATGATGGGATATTGTACTGTGTGTTTTGTTGTTTTTCTGTTTGAAAAGGAAAGTATTTCCTTATTAAATGTTCTATGTATTGCTGATGAGTGTATGATGAAAACTTACTACTGTTGCAAGGCTGCCTGATGTGCTTACATATTTTTTTCTTTAAGAGCTTGTTATGTGTATTTGATGGAATTTTAATGCTAGCTGGTGTATAAACTTAATTTCTTTAAAACGTAATATAGACATAAGGGTTTCACTCTGCTAGCATTATATTTACATAGATTTAGAAAGTCTGTCTTAAGATCTAGACAGACAGGCTTAGTAGGTGACAGTTTTGTCAAGGTAAGTGATGTGTCTGGATAGTGAAGAAAACGTTGCTGAATTACGAAAATTGGAAGTATCTTACATGGAATAGATAATTGGGTTTGGTGTAAGACTTTTATCTGGGATGAAATGGGAATATTTGGGCTTTACTCTGTATTTTGCCAGATTTTGGAGGAATGTTCCTAAGACTATTCAGCACTAGAAGGGGTGTAAGTAAAATGTTGAGACAAAAAAAAACCTTCAAGCTTCCCTTCAAAACTAAAACAAGATTTTGTTCCCATCCCTTAAAATGTCAGCCATAACCTGCTTTGTAGTTTATGTCTCTCCCTTTCTGCCACAAAAACATAAGGATTGGAAAAAATTACTTAATTTTCTTAGACTTCATAATGCCCTTCTGATTTATGTATTTCAGGTTAATATAAAGCATTGATTCTTTTGCCTTGAAACTGAACGAATATTCAGTGATAATGTCAAGCTTTTGGCCCCATCTTGTGGAAGCTTGTTTGACCAATAGACCTAGAAGAATGTAATCTGAGACTGCACTGGTTTTACTTATTAAAAGTATTATTAGCTATAACTTTGAATTAACATTTCCTCTGCTATGGTGAAGAAAATTGGCATTGTCAATAACCATGTTAGAGTAAGAATTTTCCATGGGGATCAACTGTTGGCAAACTCAGGGGTTAGCAACTAATTCATTTTGAGTCATCTGGAAACCATGGACATCCAGAAGAAATGCTTAATGAAATACATGCTTAAAGTGGTCACCTTTTTCTGCTACCCTGTTTTTTCTTTCAGGGTGTATTGTCTGATCTGACAAAGGTAACTGGTCTTCATGGTCTGGACCCAGTGTTGCTTGTGTTAGTGGTTGGAATAGTGATGTTTACTTTGGGATTTGCTGGTTGTGTAGGAGCACTGAGAGAAAACATCTGCCTTCTGAAGTTTGTAAGTAACACCTTTATATGAGTAGATTATGTATGAGAAAGTTGGGAGTGATGGGTGAAGGGCTAGTAGCAAACTCAAATAATTAGTTTTTAGAACTTTGTTACAGTGTATCACAATGTTTGTTACAACTTACTCCCCCAACAAGCTTCTGAGTAATAGTATGAAAGCAGCGTAGATTCAAACCTATATATATTTTCCTCTTCCTGGAAAGTGTTTCTTCCCTTTTTATTTATTCTGCTATACAGTGATGATGCTAAAGTATTGTATAGCAGAATCTAACATTGTGTATGTAATATCACAGAATATGATGTTTGGAACATATTCAATGTTCCAAACTGAACAAGAATTAAGAATTGCTGAGAGGAGATGGTATAGTGGCTTAGGGAGAACAAAATCCCTTAAAAATTTAAAAACGTCTTTTAAATGGGTAAAACTTGGGGACTTCGACAAATGTCAAATCTCTTAAATTTTTTTTTTTTATACTGAGGCTGCTTCTTTGCTTTAGATCTGAAAACAAGCTGAACAAAAAAATTATAAAACTGGAAACAATTCAAGAAGTAACATCAAGACTACTTCAGCCCTGTGTTTAGCACATTCTTGTTTACTAAATATTATCACTGCTGTGCATAATGACCGTGGTGTGGTGCTTATTTTACTGTCGAGTTTAGGTGACCAAAATAAAGATAACTCTCCCTCTTGGGTGTTTCTTTACATTGTATTCTCATTTTAACAGGCTGTGTTCTCATAGTATTTGTAGTGAGTAAGACTTTTAACCTAATTCTCTGTGTCTGTTTCTGGTGGAGTTGGAGTAGGGATGCATTCAAAATGAATGGATATTTTCTAATTTGTGCCTTTTATTTGTACAGTTCTGTGGAGCAATTGTGTTTATATTCCTGCTGGAGGTGGCAGTGGCAGTTCTGGCTTTCCTGTTCCAGGACTGGGTGAGGGACAGGGTCAAAGAATTCTTTGAGAATAATATTAAATCCTACCGTGATGATATTGACCTCCAGAACCTCATTGATTCACTGCAGAAAATTGTAAGTTCATATCCTATCACTAGTCTTACGTGTTCTAGGAGAGTATACAGATTTGGAAGTTTTCCTTTTTTGTTACAGTTTTATCATATTCTGTAGTTAATAGTGCCATGTTACATATGTGCTGGTTTGCTCTTTTTGCACTGAAAGCGTCAGGGAGGCAAGATATTCTAAGAGACAAGGCTGTTCTAACTGTGAGTGTGGAAGCTCTACCAAGCATCCATCTGTCTTTAACCTTCTTCATTTGTTCCCTGTTATCAGTGTTGCACCAGTTTAAGAGGTGAGGAACAAAAATACTATCCTGAGAAAATTGTGCACAGAGGTTGTGTAGTACTTGGTTGCCTTCTGGAATTAAATCACAACAGTTAGCTGTATATTGCCAGCAGGTTACCTGTCCTGTTCATTCAGTCTTGTGTGCATTGTTATGGAAGCATCCCCTGACTAATCTACCTGGTTGGATTTCAGTGCTGATTTGCTTTAGCTTTTGGTGCTAAGGGCACCTTTTTGTAAGGTAGGGCTCCTTCTGGCCATGAACAACACCAGTAATTTTCTCAGTATTGCCCACTCTGTTGTTCTTTGTTTACCTAGTTTCAGTATAGTCATCCAGGCTAATTACACTAAGCTGATTTACAATTGAGCTCCAATTAAATAGTTTTCAATGAAAATAAAAGGCTCAGTGTACTAAGAAGAGTTCAGTAGGCAGATTAAAATGCTAATAAGCCTGAAAAAGGAAGGACCAGGAAAATCTCTCCATTGGCCTGTCATTAATTCATACCTGAAAGTGCTGAGGAAGGAAGGATGCAGTGTAGATTAAAGTGTAGTTCTGCAGGGGATGAACAGCAAGGTGGAGCAGTGAGTTTAAGTGCCTCAGTGAAGCCCATCTTCTAAGGAGATATGCTTCCTAGGCTGACTTGCTCTGTGCTCAGTGTGTGCCTTGGGACCCTGATAGATTTCTGTAGGCAGCTTCCTGCTCTGGCTAACTTTATTGCTTTCAGGCCTGTAAGTGACCTTATAGCCTGTACCTTATGGAATTAGGTTAACATGCTTTTGGTGGTTTTATATCTTCTTCACAAGAGTGTAGATGTGTCAGGAAGGAGGGACAAGAAAGACAAAAACAAACCTCTTCTGCTTTCTTCATGGTAAATGACCACTCTGTTCAGCTCTCCTTAGTTATATATACACTGTGAAAACTTTATGAAAACAGCTGTCTGTTCACATCTGTTGCTGTCAAATTTGATAGCTTGTGAATCCATTTACTGACTTCAAGTTTTGATGGTCTTACAGACAGTTAGGTTGATATAAGTTTTGTGAGAATGGTTGTTGGGCAGAGGAAAGATTCTAGAGATATCCCAAGAGGATGGAACTTCATGAAGTACCAGGAAAATCTGTGTGATGGTATAACATTTTAAGTACTCAGGTTCTAGAGAAAGATTTGTGTCCTCAAATACCCAGGCTAGTAAGCTGTAAGGCTTAACCTAAAAAGAAACTAGCTTTCATTAGTTCAAGAAATTAAACATCCTTTGTAATATTGTGATTTCACCAAGCTGCAAATTATGATAACTGCATTACACTGTTAAAAAGTATTTCACATAGGTTTCTTTACCTAGAGTAGACTGACCTTTGAACTAGTGAGACTTTACCAGGTAATTTGTTTGGATATGAAAGCATTCTCATTTAAAAGGAAGGAAGTATGTTCTTAAGTGCTTGGATCCACTTTTTACAGTAAATGTGAAGATTTAAAGATGGGGTTGCAAATTTAAAGAAATTTTTTTAATAATTTTTCTGGTTTGATTGACTTGGAAGCAATGGGGTAGAAAGCATTTGTTAAACTATTTTGTTGCACCATTTATGGATGTTCACTGATTGCATCTAGCAACTACCTCTAAAGTGATAATTTTTATGATTCTGCTTGTCACACTGACACCTATTTCCAGGAGCAGTATGCCAAATATATTACTTTGATTTCATAGAACTACTTTATTGATTACTAATGTTTTACTCTGATGCTGCTGTTAATTCTGCACAGCGTTAGAGAAAGTGAAGCATCATTCCAGAGAATGTGTTCAGTGGACAAATTGTCTCTAAAATATCCCCAAATGCTAACAGTTTGTTTATCTGTTACAGAATCATTGCTGTGGTGCCCAAGGGCCAGATGACTGGGACTTTAACATATATTTTAACTGCAGCAGTGAAAGCAAAAGTCGTGAGAAGTGTGGTGTTCCTTTTTCCTGTTGTATACCTGATCCTGCAGTAAGTTGTTTCCTGGTTTTGTATTGCTCTGATGTTGTTAGCGAGTTATGAAAGGAAACACTTCCTGAATAAAGTGTGATGACTAGAACTTTAAAAAGTCTTCTGAATGATCAAAAAATTACTCTTTTCATGTTTCTGTTCTATACTTTATAGAGTCCAAATGTGGCAACATTCCATGGCTTGAGTGGCTGATTTTTATTCCCCTACCCCAGTGTGTTGTTGCCTTGAATTCCTGTGCTCTGCCTAGCTTGTAAGGACCTGAGAGCACTGTCTAAGCAGTGCTTGCCCTGGTTAATATAACAACACTCCTCTGCCAGACAAACAGGAGTTACTATTTGCTGGTTGTTTATCAGCAACTAATAAGGTGCTTATGCACAGTCTCAGTTTAAAGCATATTGAGTAAATTCTATGGTTTTGCCAAGATTCAGGTGAGATCTGTTTACTAAACTTCAGGAATCTATCCTTTTCAGTTGAAGCCAAAATGTGGAGGTAGGACTAACATATAATGCTTGACAGTATTAGTAGGAATAGTTACAGCTCAAAGTTGGTCCAGAAGTCCTTATGTGGAATAGATAACCTTTTGTAGGTTATACTGAGGCTTTTGATTGTCTTGGAAATCGGCCAAGGAAAGACTTTGTCAGGGAAATATTCCATGTTCAGATTTCCCAGTAATTATTTTCTACTTTCATTTGGATCAGTACTATTCCACTGCTGTATTTAAGGAGACATAAGTGTGGTTAAATCTTCTTAAGATGAGATTTACTCCTAATATTTCAACAGAACTCCCTATGCATTGTTTGAATTGTGCTACAATTGTGTAGTACGTAAGTTTTCATAAGGCTCATGCAGAAAAAACGATAAGTCTTAAATGGAATGTCTTTGTATCTTTGGAGATGAATATTGTCATTGGGTTGTATGGGGTTGTGATTTGGAAGGTGTTTGTGGTCTTCCTGCTTGGGATCTGCAGCTGGAATATTTTGTCTTCATGACTAGGTATATCTTGGATCTGGGTTATATGTGAGACTGAACTATCAACTGAGAGGGCTCAAGTAGCTTGCAGCTGTTACTTATTTTAACTGACTGGAATAGCAAGTTATATACCTCTTGAAATGATGGAATCGTACGGTGTGTGTCTTCACTGCAGGCATAAATGAATCAGCTTGGTACCTTTATTGTTGCTTCAGTGTTTAGGTGTAATGTGTAATACCTAAATGAAACTGCTCTTGGAAATACAAATGTCTTATTTGTATGCTGGCAGTACATTTGATATGCTTTATGTTAAAAAGTCCTTGCCAGTTGAAAGCAAAGTGATAGAAGCAGCTAATATTTCTGGTGGAGGATGTTTTCCTGCAAGTATACACCTCTGCTTTGTCATTACTTTTCTTGTATTCTGCTAGCGCTTTGCTCATTTTTAGTAAAAATACTTCTGAAAATGTTTGGCTGTGACAGTCCTAATTTATTTGTCTGTGAAACCTAAAAAAAGTTTTTCTGTAAACAGAAGTGAGTAAAATTCAGTTGATTTATTTTGAATCTCTCTTGCTTTACAGCAAAAAGTTGTAAATACGCAGTGTGGCTATGATATCAGAAAGAAGGTAAGGTACTGGGGTCTTGCTGTCTGTCATTCTGTGCTTGCATAAGCAAAATTATAAAAATGGTGAAATTGCTGATAGTTATGTCAGCTTAATATTCTGGGAACTAAATAACTGTGCCTCATACTGCAAGTAAACCTCTACTATGAGAGGGTGGAGAAAATAAGGGAATCGGTAAAGGGAAAGGTGTGTTTCAAAAAGGGGTAGGACTTGCATTTCAAATGTGCATTTCAGTTATTAGTTACAATAGTCTAACTCTGAATTCTATTATCTGCTAATTGTAAAGTGTTCTAATAACAGTATTTGCAGAAAGATAATAACATCAATATCTGACATTCCCTGATTTAATCTGGGCATACATGTATTTCTAGAGTCTGGTTAAAAACATTACTGCATAAGTGACAAATTGTCTACTTATGTGATTGTTCTTATAATAAACTTGAGCAGATAATCTTCCTCTTTACTTTCAGAGCAAGAGTCAATGGGATGATCAGATTTTTGTCAAAGGATGTATTCATGCCCTTGAGGCTTGGTTACCCCGAAATATCTACATTGTTGCAGGTGTCTTCATAGCTATCTCACTGCTCCAGGTTAGTTGCTTTTGTTATACTACTTTGAAAAAATTTTCATGTTTGCAGATACAGACCTGCTGAAGTAGTAATGGTATACGTAGAGTTAATGGTTTGACATGGGTTGGTTGGTTGTTTTTTGGTTTTTTTTTTGGTTTTTTTTTTTTTAGGTTTGAGAATTATATGGCAAAAAAAAAATTATAGAGATGGGGACTTAGAGCAAAAATATCTGATATCAACTAATTCTTTTGACATCATATTCCTCAAAACGGTGAAGGTCACTGTAGAAATACAGTGCTTTTATAATCCTTAAAGTATATGATGATTTTATATTGTTAGTGTATTGTTAATATATAATTATTACATAATGTGATACAATATTTCTTATGTTTCAATGTTCCCTGAGGCAAGGGAGATCTGGTCATCTGCTCGAGTAGATCTGACCTATAGCTTTCTATCACAAATGTGAAATGATTGAAATACAGTTCTGCCCATGTTAAAACT
The DNA here is from genome assembly GCA_002631895.1 of Agapornis roseicollis. NCBI lineage: Eukaryota > Metazoa > Chordata > Aves > Psittaciformes > Psittacidae > Agapornis > Agapornis roseicollis. The sequence continues at coordinate 312,816 of NDXB01015947.1, forward strand.
ACCACTCAGCTGGCTGTAAGTGACATATAGCATATGCTCAAAAAAAGTTAAGACCATGAGAGCAGGGGAATTGGTGAACAAAATGCAAACGTGATATTAGCAGAACCAGATGAAGCTGCTGTGGCTTCTTCCAGTACTTTTGTTGGTGCTTGGTACGTCAGAGAACAAAAATTCCCAGTAAAACATATCTTATTACCTCTTTCAAAGAGGATCCTGCTTTCATTAAGGCAGCTGTGTACGTTTACCTATTTTTTTTTTTTATATGGTACCACCCAGGTGGGAAATAACAAAGTTGTTGGCCTACTACAGAGTGTATTTTCCATTTGACTGAAAACGGTGTAGTGCTGGCAAAATACCTTTTCTTGACAGAGGGCAATACTGCCCTCTGTTGCTAAGTTTTTAGTATTTTATTACCATCTAATGAGATGCTTCCATGGCTTTGAGAGATGCTGTCCTGAGAACAACACCTTTAGTTAGGGAGATGTTCCAGATACAAATTCACATCTTTTAGCAGCGTGTTGACTGACAATAAATTATTGTTATTCTTTTTCATTCCTGAGTCTCTGGGAAACCACTTTCACAGTCACTTGTCTTTTCAGATTGAGTCTTTCTTGTGCATTAAACTATTTCATTGTGAGACTGAGAGTTAGACGTTACCTGATTACTTCTGTAAAAAATCTTTTTGGCTTTTCCAAAACTTCAGTCTGTAGGTTTTTAATGCTGTTTCAGGAAATGTGCTGAGTTACGGTTATATCTTGAATTTGTAAAGGAAGATTTCCTTGAGAACTTGGGTGACTGTTGAAACTGCAAATCTAAATGTGTCAGAATAGTCTGGGACATCTCTCACTATTCTTTGTGACTAGAATTTCATTTTAGTACAGGTAATTGTTCGGTTTGTGTGTATTTTAAAAAATTGTTCAGAAATGGACTTGATTATTCAGATTTGTAGAACAAATGAACATGCCTGATTTGTAACTTTAGCAACAGTTACGTGTCAGTGTTATAAGACTCAAACTTGGCTAAGTGGATTTCTTCCAGCTCTTAGGGAGTCAAGAAGCATATTATTATGAATGCTTCTGAAGTGTTACATGAAAGCATCTTTTTCTCATAAGTTTTATTTCCTGTAAGATTCTGCTGCCTTTATTACTTTTTAGTAATAGCCATGCCTTGATGGATGTTCTAGCTATGAAATGATATCTGAACCTGCAAACAAACATCTTGCAGGCTGGTATATTACAAGTACTTCATCTCACAAATGTCTTTTTGTTGTTTTTTGTTTGTGTTTTAGATTTTTGGGATTTTCCTAGCCAGGACATTGATATCTGACATTGAAGCTGTAAAGGCAGGTAATGCCTTCTGAATATAAAAGCAAAAAAAGTGCATTTTTTAGTTACTGGTTGGACACCAAGGAGGAAGAAATGCAGAGGCCATGAAATATTCCTGTAAAAGCCTTATGTGGATTTTGCCCAGCTCATGCTTTTTGTTAGAAGCTGGTACAAAAACAAGATCTCTGAACCTGTCTACCCTTTTTTCTAACAAGACAACTCAGTGCACCAGCATTGATCTCTGAGGAAGAAATGGAATTTCTCAAGATACTGGTGGAACAGATTTTGAGGATTGTAGCAATGAGTCATGAAACTGCTGTAAACTCTTTTCTTGAGAGATTACTGTGAAGACTCTTCTCTTTTCTCTCCCAGCTGTCATCAATCTCAAAATGTAATCTTTAAGAAGAGCATGCTGATTTCTTCAGAATGTTGAAATCATTTTAATGTCTACAGTAGACTCATGCAGTCATTTTTGGCAAGATACCCAGCAACCATAATTGTAATGGTATTGGACGTTGGAAAAAAAAGAAGTCATAAATTATCTAGTTCTTTAAATGATTTTCAGTTGTACAGAAGTAAGGGTATTTCTGTTTGACTGGGAATTGCGTAGATGTCTCAGGAGCAGGAACTTGTGCTCAGCATCAGAGTTTTGAGTAACCCATGCTGTTTTGAAAATGCAATCCCTTTTTCAAGAAGGGAAAAATCTTACTATCTGTAGCATTAGATGTTAGAAATCTCCATTTCAGGCAAGGGGTGTGAATCCTTGATGCTGTTTCCTGTCTAAAAAATTTTAAATATTCTTTATTTATAGAGAGAAAAACTCCTTAAAAATGCTTAGCTTTTTATTGATTGGTAATATAATTTAAAAGTTCTGTCTGCAGAAATTTCAAAATGCAACTTGCTTCAGTAGGTAGCAACTATGCTATGCTATGAATCCCATGTTCATGGGTTTTTGCCCTTTCCTCAGTTTTTTTTTTTTTTTTACAACTGCTGTATTGATCTTCAGAAGTCCTAACTGTTAATGTCAGGACTGATGGAAAACATTTCAGTTCAGCACTGATCCTTATTGAAATCTGTTTTTTCATGAGAAAATACATATTTACTAAAAGATTAGAGTTGTTGAATTTTTTAATCTTCTGTAAAGCTATTGAATTGTCAGTTCTGCTTTTATTCTGATACACAGTTCAAATGCTAGTCACAATAGTGATCCAGAATGATTTCTTCACAGTAATCTTCTATATCAAACTGAACTACTGCTGAAGTAATTTTTTCCCCCTTCATTTCAATGAGAAGAAAACTACTATCTCTTTCCCATCATCCTTTCTTGGGATTTCAATAGATGGATCTGTAGTTCAGTAGGAGTTTCAGTCTTCTGTAAAAGATTTTGTCATAGTATTTTTAACTTTAAGATAGAACTATGTGACTGAAAAGTTCTTGGAAGTAGCTGTCAGGTTTGCTGTGGGCCATATAACTAACATTGTTTACTCTTCCAGTGACACACAATATTTTCAGGGAGAGCAAGTTTATTTACAGTGCCTAACACTGTGTAAATTTTTAAAAAATATATATTTTTATAGTATTTTACTACACAAGTCTGCCTGAAGGATTTAATACTTGTATTTCCAAAGTATATCGCTTTCTTAGGAAGCCAAACTTTTAAATCTCTCTCCAATGTCCTTTTTTCTATGATGCATGTATCAACAAACATTTCACTGGCAAAAGCTGATCAACAGAAAGAATCTTAGTATCTGTACTGATTGTCAAGATATCCTTCCAGCTTTTAATTTCTGAAGCACTTCACAGACAATGCTGTGCTTCTCATTTACTTCAGTTCAGCTTTCACCATTTTTTTTCCGGCTAGTGACTGAGACACAACAGGAAAAGAAAGCTTGTCTAAGGATGGCTGATTTCCCTACAGTAGCAGAGAGCACTGCTATTAGTCATCTGAAAACATTAAAGAAAATTCTAGAAGTGCACTGTCATTTATTTTTATTTAGCTTTGATGTACAACAAGAAAACCATAGCAGTAGATCACTGAAGGGAAAGCAAGAAGCATTTCTTCTGTAGAGCCTTGAATTTGAGGTCTGTGTTACTTATTTGTTAGATCTAGTCCATTAGGAGCAGGCAAAAATTTGCTGCAGTTACTGCTACTTCGTAAGCAGCAAAGCCATGTTCAGCAACCTTTGCTTTAAACTTTGGTGCTTGAAACTTTACAGCACCTCATCAACCAATTTATTCTGTTAAGGCTATGTGTAATAATTTGATATATGTAAAAATTGAGAAGGATATTTTCTATTTGTAACTTATTCATAAAACATTGCCTTGAAAATTGCATATAGGGAGCATGTTTCCATTTGCCAGTTTTTGACACAGAAAGCTTCTAATGCTGTGAAGTAATTTCAGCAGTTGGTAAAAATCATCATGTTGTCAAAGATACCAGTGGAGTTCATGCACTGAAATTAACTACTGGCAAGAACCAGCATCACAGATCAGAATTCTGGTGTCTGCAAATCTTGCCAAATTGCCTGTAGACAAATGCATACTTGATTTCATTTTGAAGTACTGTTTGTATGCAAAACAGATTTAATGAAAGTGTTGTCTTTCCAGTTTGTTCTTACCGGCTTTGGCAATATTAATTTGATAGATGGTCCACTCAGTGGATAAGGAGATGGCTGGATGGCTGCATGCAAAGAGTTGTGGTTAATGGCTCAGTGTCCAGCTGGAGACCAGCAATGAGTGGTGTCCCTCAGGGATTGGTGTTGGGACTGGTCTTGTTCAACATCTTTGTCAGTGACGTGGACAGTGGGATGGAGTGCACCCTCAGAAAGTTTGCCAATGACACCAAGCTATGTGGTTTGGTGGATACGCTGGAGAGAAGGAATGCCATCCAGAGGGTCTTTGACACACTTGTGAGGTGGGCTGATGCCAACCTCATGAAGTTTAACCATAACAAGTGCAAGGTCCTACACCTGGGTCAGAGCAATCCCTGGCAGAACTACAGGTTGGGCAGAGAAGAGATTCAGAGCAGCCCTGTGGAGGACCTGGGGCTGTTGGCTGATGAGAAGATGAACATGAGCTGGCTTCAGTGTGTGCTCGCAGCCCAGAAAGCCAACCGTATCCTGGGCTGCATCAAAAGGAACATGACCAGCAGGTGGAGGGAGGTGATCCTGCCCCTCTACTCTGCTCTTGTGAGACCTCACCTGGAGTATTGTGTGCAGTTCTGGTGTCCTCAACATAAAAAGGACATGGAGTTGTTGGAACAAGTCCAGGGAAGGGCCACGAGGATGCTCAGAGGACTGGAGCACCTCCTGTATGAAGATAGGCTGAGAGAGTTTGGGCTGTTTAGCCTGGAGAAGAGAAGGCTGCGTGGAGACCTCGTAGCAGCCTTCCAGCATCTGGAGGGGGTAGCAGGTTAAAACTTAAACAGGGGAAGTTTAGATTGGATGTAAGGAAGAAGTCCTTTCCTGTCAGGGTGGGGAGATGCTGGAATGGGTTTCCCAAGGAAGCTGTGAGTGCTCCATCCCTGGCAGTGTTCAAGGTCAGATTGGACAAAGCCTTGTGTAGCATGGTTTAGTGTGAGGTGTCCCTGCGTGTGGGGGGGCGGGGGGAACTAGATGATCTTAACGTCCTTTCCAACCCTATCTATTCTATGTTTCTGTATTAACACCGCTGCAGTTACTGGGAACTGAATTCATGAGGGCAAGTTCAACCTATTTGAGGATCTATAAATTCATGGAGTGATTTGTTTTTATTGAGTATAAGCTTCACTGTTTTTGCTCAGCATTACTCTTAATACCCTAGCTCTCTAGGCTGGTATACCCCAAGGCATTTTGAAGTGCAACCCTATTGGTTGTACACATGTTTAATGTAATTTTGGACTTGGAATGGAAATATTGTCTTAAAACTTTCTGCCTAGCACCTTCTCTGTGGAACTGAAGTGACTTCATGGGTAAAGATTTAAGTTATGGTTTAAGAAAAGTCTTTTCAGCAGAAGCAGTTGAGTGTGAACCTGCTTCTAAAGCCTTGAAGGAAAAGCAATTCAATGATCTCACAAAGAGAGGTTTGATAAATTGTTGGTGTTGAGATTTCAGTGGTTACATTTGGAACGACTCCACAAACAATACAATGGAAACAAGAGTTTTAATGATGTCATATATGAGATCAGACTTGAATAACTAGACTGAGAAGGAAACTTTTCAGTGTGATCATTTTTATTTCTCAGAAATGAGGGCAGTCTATTTGTGTGAAGCAATGTATTTATTTGTCAGTATGCATGACAGTACAACTGGCCTTTTTTTTTTATTAATATGCCTGCACTTGGGCACAGCTTCCTTGTATGGGGAGAGGAGGATGAACATATGCCCTAAAAACAAGTGCAGAGACCAAAGGATCTTCAGTTGCCTCCTAAAACCTCAGTATTTCTTCCCAATGGGTTTTGTTTTGGTGATCCTTATACAGTGGCATGTGGATAAACTTATACCTCCAGTTTACTGAGGTTGATGGGATGATTGGCTTATACACAGAACTTGTTTTTGTTTTTTGTCTCCCCATTCCATCATTTCCCCTCCCTTCTCCCTGCCACCTGTAGTTAATCATGCAGCTTGAACATCTTTCAGCCAGTGGAAGGGGAGGTTCTGTCTTCTGAGATGGCTTTTCTGAGTGACTTTCAGTATATGTATGTATGGGGTTTTTTTCTCAAGTGTTATATTTGATTAAATAAAATTTAATGTTTTGTACTCCTGGAGTCTAAGATTTGTTGCTTCCAGTCACTAGTGTTTCCCCCTCTGAGCTACTGGCTACTGAGACTGCAATTTGTGGTTAATTACAGGAACGGTAAGGGTCTGCTGGTCTTCATGTATGTATTTTGCTGAAACTAATTCTTATTTTGGGGGGCTCCCTCCCCCCCCCAAGTCTTGGCAGGTAACACTGGTACTTTTTTCTCCATTGCTAATGGAAAGCCATGAACAACTAAAGAGCTACAAAAAATGTGGAGAAATAATTAAATATCTGGACTTTCATAAAGGTTAAACTGCCGTTAGCACTCATAACTGCTGTTATCCACAGTTATCGCTCTTGTGATTTGAGCAGTCTGTGGTTTGTCATATTTGAGCAATGTTCCTGAAACTATTCTTCAGGGTGCAGAAGGGAAGTTACCTCCAGGTTTGAAGATGACGCTTACAGAGATAGGTTTGTGACTGCTTATTTGACCATTTTAATGTTTCTTTAATGCATTAAAACCTCATCTTAGTTTTAATAAGGTCAGAGAAATGTTTAACTAGTAGATAATGGCTATATTGAAATATTGCAATATTTAGAATTAGATACTCTGAAATTTTAAGGCTGGATCATTTCTGGTAAGAATAACTGAACTTTAATATGGCTATTTGGTATGTATGTATAGAACTTGTAATAGATCCCGGTATATTTCATAGTACTTCTGGTTTATGCATGATCCCATGAAGTTGAGATTGTCTGAAGCTATTTCTTATTTTGATAGTGGAAATATGTAGGATGCCCGTATCACTGTGTGCTTTAGACTAGAGGAAAACTGCATGTGGTTCAGCTCTTGTCTTATTGTTCTACTATGTGGTCAAAACTTTCCTGTGTGTTACTCACCAAGTGACTTGTGTGAGGTGGTTTCATAAAATTCCCTTTCTCAGGAGTACTCATGGTAGTGATATTTAATGGACTAAATAGTATTAACAAGTTTTTCAAGTAGGGAAGCTTTTGTTTTTACGAAGCTGTGGTAGTCGTGCACAGACCTAAACCATTTATGCTCAGATTGTTTGAGAACTTGATGTCTCTTAAATATTCCCTGCTTTATAACAGTTTTTTTAACAGTCAGCATGTGCCTTTTTTTTTTCACAATAACTTTAGTACTGACTAAAAGTCATTGTACCATAGCTCTTCAGTAGCTACCACTAGGAGGTTTTGAATTTCATCTGGTAGGTCTTGGCAATGTGACTGCAACACACTTGCTAACTGCTTCAAAAAGTTCCTATAAGGACAAGTTGTACAATATGTCCTGTTACCTTTTTTTATCAAGTGGCCATTTTAAAAATATGAAAGGTTTCTGTAGAAATGTTCAAACACATTTCTTTTACTACAGTTTTTCACTGTCTAGAGTTAAACACATGTTCCCTTACCGAAGGTACCTCCAGCTGCCTCTAAATCTTCACACCTGCCCACCTATAATTTCTAGCTAGCTTTAATTTGTATCTTGTCTAACCACTGTCTGGCATTGAACTGCAGTTTCTTGTAACTTTGTTTCTACCAAGTTTCATTCCAGGTTACAATAACTGCAACTCTGAAATTAGGGCAAGACTGTGACCTCAGGTATTTAGGCATGAATATAGCATTTTACTTGCACTAGCAAGTAAAAACTCAGGTGAGCTTTGAAATTGGAAATTGAAGGGGAAGTTAGTTTAAAGGTACAGTTTTGCTGTGTTTTTAAGATACTCAGTTAACAGCTGGTCTCACAGGTTGATTCACAATGTGTAGAGGTTGAATTTGTGCCAATTAGCCCTTTGCATTTTTTAAGCTGATGTAAAACCCCATTGTTTCAAGTTGCATGATATAAACTTGAGATCTTTTTGTAATGATTTTGAGGTCCCATTGATACAATAAAAAGTTGCAAGTGATATCCTGATTTGATAGAACCAAGCAGCTGAAAAGTGTATTACAGAAGTAGTAGTTGTCTGAGGTTTCTAATGTAGTGTGTTATAAGACTACTGCTTTACAAGCCTTATTCCCACTGCTGTGTGTTAGTACCTCAGTGAAGAGCAGCAGTGATGTAAGCATCTGTAAGCCAAATAGATAAACAAATAAGTATTCTTTTTTTCTTTTATGTACAGCTTTAAAAGCAGAAGCTGTACCTGGGCCTTAGTAGTCTTGGTTATGTGGCAGAATGATGTATGCAAGGTTGGGTTGGCAAAGCTACTGTTTTACTGCATTTGCCTCAGTGGCAATTCAGGGTTGCTCTGGGGAATAAGGGAGACTAGTGGGGTGTTTCTCCTTTCAAAACCTGTAATGTTGTGACAGCTTCCTTGACTACATTTGCGTTGCTGTGACTGCAGAGTTGTTCCAGGGTTTCTTTAATCTTGTCCTCTTCTATTTCTTGCCTCAGATCACCTGAATGAATGATGAAAAGCTGAGTTTTAGTGACATGCCAAGGCATAGTGGCTCCCTGCTATTGTTGTAAGATAAGAGTCTGGAGTATTTACTGTTTAAAATGAGCTGGTTTCTCTCAAGAGACACTCTTTTAGCCATTGAAAGTATTTAACAGGTTAAGATTTTTTTTTTCTCCTCCTGTTTGACTTCCAAGAACTGATTGAACAGAAGAAAAGGACTGTTGAAAATATAATACAGGACACGTTCCAGGATTTTTTTGACTATGCATTTTCTTAGTCTTTTGTATTGGCAAGACTTAATTTTTAATATTAGTTGTAATTTAGTTAGTCTATAGAGTGCTAAGTATAGACACCTCTGGAAAAAAAGTCTTAGAGATACATCTGTTATGTCAGTACCCTGTGGTAGCACTGAAGGATGCAAGTACTTATCCCTGTTCCAAAGTCTGTGTGGCTACAGGGAGAAAAAAAAAAAAGGTATACTGCAAAATCCAGCTTGTCTGTCAATATAGAGTGGCTCCAGGATTCGAAAGGCAGTTCCTCTTGTGGCAGATCCCTGCACTGAGCACAGTCATTTTCAGCTTACATGATTTATATATTAAGATGTGAGAAATTGGCATGAGATCTTTGGCCTCCTGGTTTTAAGGTGGTTGTTTTCAGTTAGTGCCACACATCCAGCATAAATCTGATCTTGCACAGAGCATTTTAAGTCTTCCCTAGCCATCGAGTGAGAGAACCTGAAATCATATCCTTCATATGCTTAACTAAAAGTTGCTGTGCAAAGGCAGCATTGCTAAAAATGCAGTTTTATCTCTGCTTCTTCTTTGCTGACAGCATAAGCAGAATAAATATATGTCTGTATGTGGAAGATGATGCAGACTCTTTTATTTTGTGGAACACAAAAAAGCTGTGGTAGATACAGGACTTGGGACTGCCAGACATTTGTGCATGGTGAGTTTGGACAAATAGCCTTTATTTCAAGGCTCTAATTTTACTATTTCAGGACTTGATTATGCCACTGACTCGCTGGAATAAAGCTGTTTTCTTTTTCTTCTTTTTTTCTTTTATTCAGCTGATGGTTTAATCAATTTTTCATACAGAAAGAAGCTGTTCAACTGGGATTTTGGGTGATGAATAAAGGATTCACAAGTTTAATATCCTTTACTACTCACTGATTGAAGCATCGCAAGCAGCACATTTCAGTAACAGAAAATGCTGGTTTTCTGTTACTGAAAGCACATCACAAATACCTATCCTTTCATGACAGACAACTTAAAATTTAATTACCTGAATTAAGAAGACTGCACAGAAGACCCATTGAATTATATTTCACCTCAGGACTTGTATTATCATCTCGTAGAAGTTTGTGTAAGCTTTGAACTAGCTGTAATTCCTTAAAAGATTCTTCAAGGGTTTCTGAAAAATAAGCAAGCAATTACCTTAGCTGTTACCTGAAAAGAAGCTGGGAAGTGGACATGCATCTTTTTAAAAATGGAATTCCTGACAAGCTTCATTTTGAATTGGCTATGCAGAGATGTCTTGGGCATCTGTTTTCCCTACTGGAGAATTTCTCTGTTATTTTGTGTGTAGCATTTCTTCACTGCTCTAATTCTGAAGACAGAACCTATGTACTATAGTTTGTATAAAATAACTTTGTAATAGATTAAGAGTTGCAATGATTGGTGCTACAAATGTGGATTTGCATTACTTGCCCAGTTGAGTTTGAGAGCCTTAATGATGGACCAAGCATTAAAATGGGCTCTTTATTGTCTTGTTATAGGAAATCCCAAATTTTCAGTTTATCTTTTGATTTATGTAGGCTTGTGGTGACTGTCTTTACTGTAATAAATTGAGACCCATTTTCAGATGTGGTCAGCCATATAGGAAAAAGCTGAAAAGGACGTATATTCAGTCTTGAAAAAGAAGCATACTCAGTCTTTCTGAAAATCAGCTCAGTAAAAGTAGGTACAGTTTTCTCACTTGTTTCATTTGCACCTTCTACAAGGCCCTTTTGCATAAGCTTCTGCTTTGTTTCCTGCATTAGAATGTCTGTTTTCTGAAGATTATTTCCTCCATTTAGTCTTCATTGACCATTCAAGTCCATAATTTGTCCTTAATTTTGTCTTCATTTAGGATTTCTCATCTTTTTTCTCTAGTCTTTATCACCTTTCTGTTTTGTTCTGTAGGTTTCTAGCCATATACTATGCTACTCAGCAGATTGTGCCTGTCCATGCAACTGGATCATTTGACTCTAAACAGGAAAATAATCTCCAGGCAGTTATCGTAGCCTGTTGCTCTTCTCATCTTCTGAATAGCTGACCTTTATTTCATGCTGAAGAGCTACATCTAGACAAGAAACACACAGCTTCACTAAGGGGAAATCCTGCCTGAGCAATTTGGTGGCCTTCTACGATGGGGCTACAGAACTGATGGACAGGGGTAGAGCAGTTGATGTCATCTACCTGGACTTGTGCAGAGCATTTGACACTATCCCACACAACATCCTTGTCTCTAAATTGGAGAGACATCAATTTCATAGGTGGACCACTCGGTGGATAAAGAACTGGCTGGATGGCTGCACACAAAGAGTTGTGGTCAATGGCTCAGTGTCCAGCTGGAGACCAGCAACGAGTGGTGTCCCTCAGGGATTGGTGTTGGGACTGGTCTTGTTCCACATCTTTGTCGCTGACATGGACAGTGGGATTGAGTGTACCCTCAGCAAGTTTGCTGATGACACCAAGCTGGGTGGTTTGGTGGATATGCTGGAGGGAAGGAATGCCATCCAGAGGGACCTTGACACACTTGTGAGGTGGGCTGATGCCAACCTCATGAAGTTTAACCATGACAAGTGTGAGGTCCTACACCTGGGTCGGAGCTATCCCAGGCACAGCTACAGGTTGGGCAAAGAGGAGATTCAGAGCAGCCCTGTGGAGAAGGACTTGGGGATGTTGGCTGATGAGAAGATGAACATGAGCTGGCTTCAGTGTGTGCTCGCAGCCCAGAAAGCCAACCGTATCCTGTGCCGCATCAAAAGGAGCGTGACCAGCAGGTGGAGGGAGGTGATCCTGCCCCTCTACTCTGCTCTTGTGAGACCTCACCTGGAATATTGTGTGCAGTTCTGGTGTCCTCACCTCANCCGTATCCTGTGCCGCATCAAAAGGAGCGTGACCAGCAGGTGGAGGGAGGTGATCCTGCCCCTCTACTCTGCTCTTGTGAGACCTCACCTGGAATATTGTGTGCAGTTCTGGTGTCCTCAACATAAAAAGGACATGGAGCTGTTGGAACAAGTCCAGAGGAGGGCTCGAGGATGCTCAGAGGACTGGAGCACCTCCTGTATGAAGATAGGCTGAGAGAGTTTGGGCTGTTTAGCCTGGGGAAGAGAAGGCTGTGTGGCAAAGGGCTGGAACTAGATGATCTTAAGGTCCTTTCTGACCCTAATTATTCTGTGATTCTATGATTCTATATTACATAGATCTAAGAGCATTATCATGTTTTTTTAATAATTGAGGATCTTGCACAAATAATAGCTTTGAGGAGAAAAGTACCTAAATTGATTGCAGATGCTATTGCCAAGGCATTCAAAGCCTCATTCTGCATGGCAGCATGTTCGCTTGTTGTCATGGAAATCAGGTGCTTCACTCCTTGTGCCTCCTGGATGGCTTTGACCACTTCCTGTTAGGGTAAAGACAAAGTATCACAAATGGAAATCTGACTTGTGAATAATGTAAAATGAAGACAGAAATTATATTGCACTCTTCAGCCTCTGAATTGATGGCAATTATTTGCCTGCTGCAATGCAAACCAGTATTTGAAGACTAAAGATAACATTGCTTTGGGCACTGATCATGCATGTCTGCCTCAGGCTGGTCCAATTTACTTGGAATATCAATATTTGCAATTTTGCATATGCATATCTATAAGGTAATTTTTATATTTTGTGTTAAGAGTTTTAGTTTGACCTTACTTAAGTTTTTCATTTCAAGCCTGCAGACTAGCAAAGATTAGTTTTACTTTATCAAACCCTTTGCAGATAGTATCTACTTTTTTGTCGCTACCTCAAATGAAGCATGATTGAGATGCCTGTGTATGATAACCTGATTTACAAAAAACAGATCCTGTCCTAATATGCCAGCAGATACAGGTCGTGCCAGATTTATCCATCACTAGGTAGGCAAGTGGGCTCTTTGCTGCTCCAGGAGGGCTGACATTTGAGACAGGTCTGAGTGATCTTTGCCATTTTATTTTGAAACTAATATTTACAGAAATAGAAAAACTTTACCTACTTAACATTTGTCAAGCCTTATTCAAACAAGTTAAAAGTTGACAAGTGATAGTCAAATAACCATGTTATTCATTTCTGTGCAGTATCTGTGGTTATGGAGAGCATGGCTTTTCTGCTCACCCCTTATTGAGGCAGATGAAGGGTTTTTTTACTGTGATTTTTCATGTTTTTATTGATAAAGCTGTATGTGCTGTTTAACGCAACCCCCAGCTATATCAACAAGCTTTAAATATATATATAAAAATATAAATATATATAAAAATATATATATTTAAACATATATATATATAAATATATATATATATATATATAAACCACGAAAGAAGGATAAAATAGATACATATCAGGCCAGTAGCTCTCATACTTGGGATTTGTTGTGATGCAAGATCGATGCTAGCAGCCGATTTGCTTCTCCGTGAACACCAGTGTGGTCATTAGCACTGCACCACTGCACAAGTCTGTTGAGTAGCATGGGATCTTGGCCCAAGATTTCAGCCGCATCAGCTGAGGAGAAAAACATCATCGGGAGGCATTCACAACCACAGTTCTTAGTCTTTCTGTCACAGGCCTGAGCTATCCTTTCAGAGCTGTAACTAAAGCATTGGGTTTTTAGGAAATCTTGGAAATACTTACCTGAGGAATGCCAGTTGTTACAGTAACTTTTGCAGTTGAAGAACAGAATAAGCTGTTCCAATAAACTTACCCTTCTTAAGAAGCTGCTGAAGCAGGGCTTAAAATGAGCAACTTCATATCTTTGAAAACAAACGTTCTGCTGCTATCCTGAAATGTTCATGGGCTGTTTCCCATTTAGTTTCTTGCACTTGCTGTTAGAGCCCTGAACAAATGAAACTGTGGGCTCTTTAGATCCTGTTCTTGCTGTTCCAGTTCTCTCAGTAATGGTGATAATTACTGTTGGTAGCATGCATGCAGCATGTCTCTAAGTGCATGTCTGAAGACTGTGTTTAACTGTATTAGGCATCATCAAAACTTCCCTGAGAGTTTGGAGGAGCCTTTTAATGTACATTCCCTTGTGTTCCAGTAACCCTCTTGCAAGATTTGCTCAAAGTATTAATCTGTTGGTTGACATTTGGAAAAAACCTCAGTAGGCAATTTTTCTGAAGTGATCATTTCCTAATGATACACTGTGGCTCTTTGCCACTAAGGAAGACTACTCTCAGAGCTCTTAGGATTTCAGCAGCAAAAGGAACTTTACTTATGCGCTTTCTTCTTTCATCAGTCAAGCCCATGGTTCCACAGGAGTCTTCCTGCAGTTTAATAACACATTTTTAAAGTGCTGTGGATCAAATGTAACAAATGGGTAGAAAGTGATTTCCTGAGCAAAGCTAAAATGCAGATAGAAGGGTGCTGAAGACTGAAATACTCTTTTCAACCAATTATGTTAAACAGAGGTTCAACCCTAAGAGCATCCTGGTAAATATTGCTTCAGTAATTTCAGTTAGTTGATCCTGTTTAATACGTAAGACTGACATTCTACATCTTGCTTCAACTGGTATTTCCTTCTGACTGAAGTGTACCAGGAGAAAGATATGAAAGTAGTAATGTGCATAACTTAATCTGTCTTTTTGTGGGAATTGAGTGTTCAACCATTTGGATTTGAGCGCAAGAGTTGTTTTGTAAATGGCCAAACAGCTGTTTCCATGCATTTCAGTTGATCGTGAACTGAGAGTATAAAGGGTGCAGTATTTCCAACTGGGCATCAGATGTAGCAACTGAGAGACAAGAGTAGTTATAGGACAGATGCTCACTTTCAGTGTAGATTTGTTCTATTTACAAAAAATAGGAAAAATACTGTGGTTATAAAATTTAATTCATATTTAGGAGTTTTGTATAGTTATTTATAATTAAGGATTTTTCTTGTTGATGTCATTTTGGTGGTTCATAGTCTTATCCTGTGTCCATCCCTCATTGCTGGAGGACCACAGCAGATGAGCATGAAACATGCATTGTGTGCTCTGAAGAAGAAAAGATGTGGTGAAGGCCTTCCTGGAGCATGCACATTTCCTAAGAAGGTTTTATAGGATTTGTGAGCTTCTTCCAATCTTTTTAATTTTTTCAGTTTTTTAAAATAGTTCCAGTCCTGAAGCAAGGTAACCAGGGAGGTCCTTACTCCTTTGGAACCACAAGGAATAGGTTTGGATGATAAGGGCATCACCCTGCTCCTGTCTCTTTGTCTCCCTTTCTCTGTGTGTGGTATTTGTTTTGAAATATTCAGGAAAGGGGTCAAATAGAGCATGCTCACCAGAAGGTCAGTATCAATAAACCACGATTACTCTGGATATTTTGCTGAAACCTGTTAACAAATAAATCAAAATAAGTCAACCTGTACCCTTTCTATTTTGGGGAGGGAGATGAGGAAGGACAGACATGTTTGTTTGCTTGTTTGGTTTTATCCAATATGCTAAGAAACAATCCATGGATCAAAATCCCACAAGGCATCTGGGATGTTCTAGCCTAGTTGAATATGTTTGTTTTGAGATGAGCTGCTTGTCATTGCACAACCACCTGTGAATTACCCATGGAACAAGCTTTTGTTTCTAGGTCAGATGTTACTCATTAGTCTGAGGAGATCATGGTAATCCAATTTAGTACAGGAAGCAGGAAGTGGTGAGAGGATGGTGAATGGAACCAGTCTAAGAGGTTTGGTCAAAGGAAGTATCTTGACCCAGTTTGACAGGGACTTCCTGATGTCTACCAGCAATAGAGTTCTTTGAAATAAAACCCAATGAGTTATTCGTAACAGGAAAAGGCCTTTTTAACTTACAAAACGCCAAATTTTAATAATTTGTATGACTGAACTTTCTGTTCAGCTGAAAATCTTTGGACTGTTGAAGTGCACAAATTCTTCTGCTCCTCTGAAGCAAAACAGTGGAAAATCAGGAGTTAATGTTAACATCTGTTTAGTGAAATGAAGCTGACAGATCTGATTCCTGTTTTCTATAGTTAGAAAGAAACCCACCTCTTCTAGTTTGTAGGCTTCAGCATGCCCAGTGATTGTCACAGTAGTGAACTTCTACTAGATAATGCAATTAACTAATTTGGTGTGGATTTCTTAGTAGATGTGTATTCATAAGAGTTCAGGCTGAGTTAATTAAGGACAATGGTAACTCATGGGTAAACAGAATAGAAAGTAATTAAGGTGGGAGAATTATGTGCTCATAGACAGGAATAGGCAAACATTAAATCTGCCTTTTTTCTATTCTACTCTTCAATATCTGTATTGTTTCAGATTCAGATATTGTACCATTTTGTACCAAGTTCTAACTTCATATGAGGACAGGTAAATAGCATTGAGTTAAAAAAATGTATAATATTTAGTGTTTGATAATTTAGATCTGTGTTGTTACAATGCCTCAGTTTTAAAAGCCTAAACAGTCTCCATCACCATTCAGATGCAACTTTGGAGAAATGATCTTTTAATGACTTTTTTTTCAAGGCCTGGGAGGAAGAGGGTAAGTTTCTGTGTATCTTGCAGTGTTCATTTCCTACCTTGGTGAACTGTAAGTGAAAGCTTTTTACTGGACTGGAATCTGTGTTTATTAATATGAGGTCTAGATCTAAATTTCTATCATGCATATTAGTTTGAAAAAGGATGCAAGTAGCTTGCTATATCAAAGTGATGTCTTGAGTGCTGTAAACGAGTATGCAGCATGGAATGTGGGAGAGTGAAATTCTTTTCTTCTTCCATGTAACTAATGAATTTGTAATTGTTCTGTACCGTCAGTTCCTATTACAAAACAGTCACAACTTTGCTGGTTCTGTTTTGACCTATTGTTATTTGTGCATATCTCAAGGTGTTCTAGGGCAGCTGCTTTGATATGAAAGAGTTAAAACACTTACCAAGAAAACTAAACCCCACAACACTTTTTTTTCTGTTATGCTCTGGTAAGAAGCTATATAAATCTAAGGATAAATTTAGATACTATAGTAGATCTTAATATAATTCTGAAATGGTGGATGTTTCTAAAAATGCAGGCATATACACAGAGTGAGTATTGTCACCTTTGCATACCCACTTCTGTGTGGAAGTGAATGAAGTGCAAGTAAGTAATCCTATATTTCAATGTGCCTAGTAAATTCAGCATTTGAGCCCTATCAGGCAGAGAAACCTGGCTTCATCCTTTTATTGTTTTATTATTTTTATTTATTTCATTTTATGATTATTATTATTAGTTTTATTATTGACTTGCTTTCCTGTGATTTGGCACTGTAAAGCCTTAGCTTTAAATTTTTCCATTGTACTCATGCCTTGCTAGTATATCTCTGGTGGAAAACATCTTTCTTTGAGGCCTTTGCCATTTCTCACTGACTATGCAAATTCTTCCATTTGGTTTCTTTCTCACATACTTCTGAGGCTGACTGGGACAGTATGGAAGGGTTGCAGCCTTTGGCAATCATCTCTGTTGGAACCTCTCCAAACTGAGTGGAATTAGGTCAGCAGGACACTTAGCCTGTGTTTTCCTTGCCATGTTCATTGCATTGCAGGGAAAGGGGAGAAATGGGGTGGATATTTGACACCAGTAAACATTAGCAATTCCTTACCTTGACCATCTGCTAACATCCGTAGTGTTTCAAGAAGTTTAAACTGCACAGGAGGCATCTCTGACCTTAGAAGTGTCTGAATCCGTTCTGCCACACCTTCTTCCAGCATTTGAACCTTGCTAACAACTAGAAAATGGAAAAATAAAGACAGTACTCTGAAGCTCAATAAACACACAAACACCTGAAATTGTAGATACAGTATAACTGTTCTGAATTTTAAGCTGCATTATGCTCTTACCAAATAGTCCAGCTTGTTAGAGTGCTCAGAAACAAAGGCAGGACTACCCAACTATTCAGGTTTCTCTTGAACTAAGAACTTCTTAGGAATTGCTGTTACAATATTTTACTTTTGATCTGATCCCTGCCTGGAATGAAGTGCATAAATAGGATAAACACAGCATTGTTCTTTCTCTTCCTTTTTCTAGTTGTAATAGGCAATCCATTCGTTTAGTCACTCTTGCGAGCAAGCCTTTCCTATGCCTACTCATCTTAACTGGGTGGCAGAAGTGATTTACATAGCCATATTTATTAAAAATTAATTTTCTTTTATTATTTGAGCTTCCTGATCCACTGTTGTTCATGCCTTTGTTTCTGTGTTTTCTTCTCCTAGTTCTTGTCTTTGCTCCAGTTATTGCAGTAATCCCTGGTAATAATTAGAAGCTTGTCTGGAAAGAGTCCTAATGCTGCTTAACTGTGTTACCAAAAGCTGATTCCTTCAGAGCAATTTTCTTACCATCTTTACCATGCCTTTTTTTTTTTTTTTTTTTTTTTTTTTTTTTTTTTTTTTTTTTTTTTTTTTTTTTTTTTTTTTTTTTTTTTTTTTTTTTTTTTTTTTTTTTTTTTTTTTTTTTTTTTTTTTTTTTTTTTTTTTTTTTTTTTTTTTTTTTTTTTTTTTTTTGGGGGGGGGAAGAGAGCACACATGACACACACTGAATTTAGGGAGACTGCTGCTCTATCCCTTCCTTGTCCTATTGGACAAATTGAGAAGCAGACGTTGTTATGTGACTGTTCTTAATGTCCGTGTTTTTCAGTGGCTCATTCACTACAGCATAATTACTTTTTCCATTTTTTTTTTTTTTTTTTTTTAATTTNGGACAAATTGAGAAGCAGACGTTGTTATGTGACTGTTCTTAATGTCCGTGTTTTTCAGTGGCTCATTCACTACAGCATAATTACTTTTTCCATTTTTTTTTTTTTTTATATAATCTCCTTGCTCTCCAAGATCTTTATTTGCATTGAAGACTCTCCCCGTTCTCATTTGCAAGTGTTGATCCACATTTAATTCATTTTTGGTTTATAATTTCTTTGGATTTGCTCTCAGTCTTTTTGTAGCTGGTGGCATTTTGTTGTTGTAGGTTTTGGTTTTGTTTTGGTGGGGGTTTTGTGGTGGTGGTGGTGGTTTGTTTTGCGGTTGATTTTGTTTCTTTGTTTATTTTCCCTCCATGAAGCAGACTATATTATTGAAAGTGGTAAGAGTTTGTGTATTTCTGGAAGTGATTTATTTTTGTGGGGAAAATTTATGGCATATAAAGAACACTGAGATCTACTGGTACTATGTGTAGCAGGCAGTGACGTAGGAAATGAAGTTGCAGGTTGCAACCATGTTTTTCTGGAGGTTTATATCTTGTAATCTTTGCAAGATCATCTGTGTTTGTTGCATTGATAAGGAACTCCCAAGCAGTGCCTGGGCTTGGCATTACAAAAATTGGACCTTGGTGTTTGTTGAGGAACATGTTGGAGTTAGAACATAATTATCTGCTGCTTGTCAAGGGAAACTACATCAACATTGCTATCTTTCAAATGAGATTAATTGGGATCTTTGCTGCTTGTAATCATTAATTCCTATTGTACATATTGCAGGAGTAAAGTCAATGGGGACTAAGCATGGGACATTCCTACGGTTATGGAAAAAGTCCATCTTTTTATTCTAATAATGATAGTTACATTTTGCCTACTATATCACTCTCCTAATTTCAGCTGGATAGCTCTCCATGATTTTTCATGGTTCTGTGATTATCTTCTAATAGCTCTGTGTTAGGTTGTAATTGATGTAAGGCAGCTGGCATGCATCCTCAAAGTGCTGCATACTCTATTAGCACCAAAAAAGCAATTTGTCTGCTGATGTGAGTGGTGGTGGAGCATCTCTTCAGAGAAATAAAGTACACACAAAAGCAGCGAGGGGCTTATGGTGTGAAATATGTTTGTTAAAATACTGGATAGACAAATAATGGCTGGTTGTTAGGATCCAGAGAGTGTGATGATATTATAAGCCAAACAGAATAAATTACTTGAGAGCATGTAAAAAATAAGTTGAAAAGAAATAGGTGAGGTTCTGAAGACAGCTGTCTGCAAGAAGGAAGTACATCAGCTTCAAAAGGAAGTAGGGGAAGCAAAGTAGCAAGTAGTATATTCTGGGGCTCTCACTTGTTCAAAGCAGTGATTATGGCTAAAACTGTTAGACCAGACATGCTGGCTAGCTTACATAATAAAATTGGCAGACAGCTTCAAAATATGTTGTTTTTGCAAGATATCATTGGTGTCATGCTCTTCTCTGGAGTACTCTATAGCAGTGTAAGGACTGTTGCAGGGTGCTGCTGCACTGTTAAGTTTCTAGGAAAACATTTCTGACCTGAATTGCAATTTCACATTGAGACAGTGAATTTGCGATAAGCAGCACAATTTCCTGATGTGTATCAACAAAAGGTCACAAGTGTAGAATCATAGAACTGAGTTGGAAGGGACCTTCAAAGCTCATCTATTTCAACCCCATCTCTCCACCCCACCTCAGTGAGTGGGGAGATTAGATCAGGTTACTCAGAGCCCCATCCAAACTGACTTTGGATATTTCCAGAGATGGGGCACGCACCTCCCTGGGCAACTTGTTCCAGTGTTTCACAGCCCCCATCATAAAAAATGTCTTCATTATTTCTAGGCTAAATCTAATCTCTTGTAGTTAAAAAGCATTGTCCTTTGTCCTATCACAACAGGCCCTACTAAAAAAGTCTGTCCCCGTTTTTCTTGTGCTTCCCTTTAAGTCTGTAGTTTTCAAGTGTTTGTTACAAAGGCTGAATTCAGAATGAATAGTGGCTGTATAGAAGAGGAGCAGATTTATGAAATTGCTGACAGCTGTGATGTAATAGCTTCACCCCATACTCTGTATTTTAAGCGGTAGACCCTGTTGTGCAGTTTTGTCTTGAACTGCTCTATGTTGTTAATATGAAGCTATTTTAGCAGCTGGCAATGAGATCACTCTTTATTATGTGTAGATCCTCTATGTAGATACAAAGTCTTGGTGAGTTACTGAAATATGTATGTCTCTGGAGGGAGGAAAAAAGGTCAATTCCCCCTCAGAATACAAGGGGCTGAAACTGGTGACTTGGACAGAGCCACAGTCTCCATTAAATGATTCATCCTTACAAAGAATCACAGTATATCAATTGTCTTCAAACTGTGTACCTGGTATAGCAAGGTTTCTAAGTGCACTGAGTGCAGCGTGTTGAACAGAGATGTCCTCACTCTCTACATGTTTCTCCAGAAGATCCAGAAGCTGATGTACGACTCCCAGCTGTACCATTCGTACACAGTTGCCATCTGAAGAAAGGCAAAACCAAGCAGTTGAGAGAGGTAAGAAACACAATGGTAGACATTAATCATGCAAATTGAGAATTCAGGGAGTGTTTACCTTGAGTGTTTTAATGTCTTGATAAATTTGAGACTATAGCTTTTGCATAGTCTTTTACATCCTTCAACTCTAGGGGTAAGTGGGCATTAGCCACCTGTGAACGATGTAGCAACATCCTTGAGTAAAGCTTAGCTCGAGAGAGCTTTCTAGACAGTCACTGCCAAATTAAAACTATATGTCCTCCAATAAGGTTTGTTGCTTTTTTTTTTTTTTTTTTATTTCCCTGACCCCCCAGTACTGCCTTATTTTCCGCTATACATGTGGTAGAATACTGGTAGCATTTGCAGTTTCTCCACACGAAAAGTTTAATACTTCAGTTTTGCTATTCTGATGCTTTATGAGACCATTATGAGACCAGAGATCTTATCCAGCAGTGGTGAGTCTGGTTACTAGTTTTGTACTGCTGTTACTCCTTGTATTCAGTCAAATAATTTGTCATTAATCATTGAAAGAATTGGGCCTAGCTTTTATTACCTGTTTTGAGAAACCCACTTTCTGAAATGCGGAGCTGTTCTCTCATGAAGGGAAGAAAATATGAGCTGACCTAAAGAGCTCTTATGTGGTGAAAGCAGATTTGTACATTCTAAAGAACTACCATTTTGCTTGATATATGCTTTGCAATATTTTCTGAGTATTTGTTACATATGTCTCCCTCTCTCTTTGAGAACTTGCTCTGCAGAGGTGACAGCCCTTTAGTTATCAGCAGCTACTTAGCTCACCTTAATAGAATCATAGACTAGTTAGGGTTGGAAAGGACCTTAAGATCATCTAGTTCTAACACCCCTGCCATGAGCAAGGACACCTCACACCTAACCATGTCACCCAAGGCTCTGTCTAACCTGGCCTTGAGCAGTACCAGGGATGGAGCATTCACAGCTCCCCTGAGCTATTCTAGTACATTCTAGCTATTCCATTCTAGTGCCTCACGACCCTCACAGTAAAGAATTTCTTCCTTATATCCAATCTAAACATCCCCTGTTTAAGTTTTAACCCATTACCCCTCGTCCTGTCACTACAGTCCCTAGGGAGTGAGGTGTTCTCCTAAAGAGCAAAAGGAAACTCTGCATATTATCATATGCATCCTTCCTAAAGGAAGTATTTTGAAGATGCCCTTTATCAAATATTTTTTCTGTATTTTATTCAATACAATTTGTTACAACTCAAGAGAAGCATATTCCTGACACCAGTAGAAGTTTCCTTATTGCTGTGCTGCTATCTTGTGAATGCTGTTAAAAAGTGGCAAAACACCATATAGGAATACAGTATTCTGCAGGAAGGAAAAGATACACATCTTCACCTGGAGTAAACAGTTATCAATGGAATTATACGGACTTCATGTAAGTAGGGAATCTAGCCAGAATTAGCTTTAGGTGCCTCTTGTGGTACTAACTGCATGTATGAGGAAAATTACTTCGTTATCTTTAATGATAGGTTCTCTAAAAACAGAAAATCGCTTTTGAGCTGACAAAATTCTGAAGTCAAAATATTTTGATCTTTATATAGACTAACCTTAATTGAACTTCTTTCTCTCCTCCCCCCAACCTCTCAAATCAAAGAATGGCAGGCCATTATTTTCTCTTGTACTAAAGTGTGAATAGGCAGAACCCATTAGTTTCTGCCTTGCTTTAAGTGTCACAGAGCTCCAAATTGGTTTTTAATTCTATGGCTTTTTTGCTTGGATAGCAGCAGAACCTTCAATTTAATGGCTCATAGTTGAAGTATGATGGAACAGCCACTTCATAGCTGCAAAAGCTGTCTGTCATCTTTTCACTGCCTTGGAAGTTATTTGATGCTGAGATAGATTTCCATAGTGGGTTTTTTCTCTTAAAGGCTGTGCATACATCAGTGGCACATACTGAGGCCTGAGAGGGATTGTTCACTTTTTCCACATGAAACATGTAATGGGGTTGTGGGGGAGATGGATGGAGAAGACTGAGTGATGAAGCAAGTCATTCAGCTGAATAAATTGAAGATAGCTAGTTTAAAGGCACTGAGGGTATTTCTGTGGCCTTTGTAGAACTTTAATGCACAATGGCTGATTCAGAGCAAGGTGTAAGAGAAGGAAGAAAGGGAGGCTAGAAAAGATGGGGGAGGTGGAAATGTGTGTGTATGATGGCTTGCTTTAGCTAGACAGACTTTGTTGTTGTTGTTTTTAACATCCAGACAGATGTGAGGGAATCTTTTATGATAAATACATATTAATGAAAATTGTGGGTTGCTTTGGGATTGGGGGTGGTGGAATGCAGTACAAGTGTCCAGTTCTTGATGTTTTAGTCTTTAATCTGTATTGCTCAAAATACACCATAGCAGGGCCACTTAAACTAAGTTGCTGTTAGGTCTTCAGCCTTTTAGTGTTACTGAAATCAGCTTACAGACTTAGTGAAAAATCTAGGTCAGCAGTGTAGTAGTCTGTTTCTAATAGATGCAGAATTTATGTTACAAGAAAGTTCTTTTATTTGTTAATCCAAATGTTCGAACTATGTACTCAGAATAGTACGTCAGGAAACATGAGTAGTTCAATATCACATGAACTTAATTTGATGATTAGGTTTAGATTTAAAACTGGTTCTTTGGGCAGCTGTGAAAGTAAATTTATAGAAGCAGGGTGTGAACTGACAACCACAGGTGCAGCTACAATGGGTTGAAGTTCTTGTGCTTTCATTTGTGTTCTGCACAGGAGCAGTCACTATAGTATTGGATGACTTCAGGCAATATATGTATACGCTTGAAGGGAGGCATGGCAATGGCAGTACTAGGCTCCTATAATAAATAATGTGGTGCCTGGAAAGAATTCCCCTAAGAATTATGAAACAGGTTGCAGATGTGTCTGTTAACTGTGAAAGCAGCAGAGAAGATGATAAATCCAGGGGACTTTTGTTTTGTATCTGGAATGTCAGTATGCCTCCTTTTTTTTTATTTACCTCCAAGAAGCAGGGAGACAATGAGATCTGATGCAGCCTTCACAATACATGTATTCTCAGCTTGTGGACTACCCTGGAGCCTCATCAGGATCTCGGACAGCACCTCTTGCACACCTGCCTCCACCAACTGCACCTTCAGAGCATCTGTAGAGATAGCAGTAAAAGCACATTTTTGTGGTTTAAACCCAGCTGGCAACCAAGTACCAGGCTCACTCACTTCCCTCCTACCCTCTCCCCAGGTGGGATGGGGAGGAGAAGCAGAAAAATGCGGAACCCAGGGGTTGAGATAAGAACTGCTTAATAATTGCAATTAAGTAAAATATAATGATAATAGAAATAATGCCAACAATAACAATACTGATAATAGGGAACAGCAATGAAAACGAGACACATGAAACAAATGTGCAACACAAGTGATGCACAATAAAATTGCTCACCACCCGCTGACCAATACCCAGGCCAACCCAAGCAGCGATCAGTCCCTTCTGGCTCGCTTGGTTTATATACTGGGCATGATATGCTGTGGTCTGGAATACCCCTTTGGCTAGCTTGGGTCAGGTGTCCTGTCTCTGCTTCCACCCAGCTTCTTGTGCCCGTCCTCACTGGCAGAGCATGAGAGACTAAAAAGTCCTTGATCAGGATAAGCACTACTTAGCAACAACTGAAACATTGGTGTGTTATCAGCATTGTTCCTGGACTAAAGCTGAAATAAAGCACTGCACCAGCTACTAGGAAGAAAATTAACACTGTCCCAGCTGAAATCAGGGCACACACTAAAAGCCTCTTAAGGCTTTATTGCAGTGTTTTGATCTAAAAAGCTAAATCCTTGAACTTTAGCCAGACTCTTTAGGTGCAGTCTCTGTTTTGGTTTTGCATGTAACAGACATTCTGATACTAGGATAACACCAAGGCAGAATGAACAGTGCTTCTGCACTGATCTTTGACATTTGTCTTGCCAGTCATGAGTTTTTCTTTAAAATATGTCTCAGGTATTTAGATGTTTTTAGTGGGTTCTTGTTGGTGCTTATTACACCACTGCTTAGAGTAGGCGTCATCTATGGTATTTGGTTGTCATTTTTTAAGAGAAAACAATGTCAAGTTTGCTTTCCTGTTACACACCATGGAGTATATGAGTTAGCATCTTCTATCCTGTAGATCCACCAAAGTAGAGTGAAATGCTAGTCCAATCCTTTGTTTGTTGCCTCACCTATTAAGCTTCAAATTCTTGCTCAGGCCAGGATTTCTTATATTCCTGTGGATTTTTTCCACTGAAGAAATTGCTGGTTCCATTAGTAGGGTCTCATGGCAAACTCAGAACCCAGAGTTTAAGTTAAGTACTAGTATCCTTATCTTCTCATTCTCCTAAGATGAAAAGAGACTTACCATTTTCTGCAAGTGCTTGTAGGACCTCAAAGATAATTTCTAACCTCTCATGGTTCTGTGCTCTTCTCAGTTGTTTTACCAGCTGTTCAGCAACCTTTGTCTTGCTTAGAGCTTCCTTGGCTGTATCTGTGTATATGATAAAGTCAGGACTTTGAATGCTTCTTTATCTGATTAAATGTTAAAAGTGTATCTCCCTATAATCTGTCAATTTACCACATGAAGTTATGCCCTCTATACTTATTTGTAAAACCCCAAGCAAAACCCCAAAACAAACCAAACAAAAATACCCCACAAACTCCTCCCAAATAGCTCCCAAACCTGTGGGCATTCTACATTTACAAGGAAAGGCATTGACAATATGAAGATTATATTTTGCTCCAAGATAAAAAAACATTTATTTACCAAGGTCTGCAAGATTGCATAAGGCCAGTAGATCAACATGGACAAGTGGTTCACTCTCTGCATAATCAGTTAATACTCGGACTAGTGGTGTGATTACTCCAGCCTTCACCAGCTCTTCCTGAAGTTCCCCTGGTAATAAGAATAGAAGTTACAGTTGACTAAATAGGGACCAATACAATTGATAAAAATGGACCAACTGAGATGCTTTGCAGCAGGATATTCTGGTACATTCTCACACTGTCAGAATTTGTGCAGCTTGGGTGTTCATGCTAATGCATGTGTATGGGAAATAAAGGTCTAGGACAGAGTGTTGCTAGACCTCCTGGTTCTACTTTGACTAGAGGAATTAAGCCACTGTAAAAGGTATACAAAGACAATTGCATGAGCATCTCTACTACTAGTGCAGCTTCTAAAGTGAGTTTTGATGGACTGTATCTCTTGGTGTGTGTCTGGAAATTGAGACACAGACAGTTGGCTTATTTCTCTCAGGGAATGTGAATCTCAGCCTTATTATTTTATAGCTTCTTTTGATCTAAAGGTCAGGGAGATGGAAGGGACTGGAAACCCAAGATAAAGCATAGCATGGTGACAACTCTTTTCAGGAATCAACAGTGTTCTGACTCATATAGCAAATGACTATATTTTCATGTTAGAATAATGGGTTTCATTTTGTTTATTTTTCTTTAAAAATGTTTTTATAAAGCACTTTACCAATATTTGGGCTGTTATACTACTGAAAGCCAGACTACTTTAATCTTAGCGAATCATCCTCTTATAGTGATTTGAATGCTGGCTTCCCAGCATGCAGGGGATCTTGACACACTTATGAGGTGGGCTGATGCCAACCTCATGAAGTTTAACCATGACAAGTGCAAGGTCCTGCACCTGGACCTTGCAATCCCAGGCACTGCTACAGGTTGGGCAAAGAGGAGGTTGAGAGCAGCCCTGTGCAGAAGGACTTGGGGGTGGTGGTCAATGAGAACATGAACATGAGCTGGCTGCAGTGTGTGCTTGCAGCCCAGAAAGCCAACGGTATCCTGGGCTGCATCAAAAGGAGCGTGACCAGCAGGTGGAGGGAGGTGATCCTGCCCCTCTACTCTGCTACCACCAATAATAATAATGATAAGGGAAATAACAAGGGAAGAGAGTATGATACCACTCACCAAAAACAAGCCCAACTGGGAAATGTCTGTTCTTCCAGGTAACTCCCAGTTATCCCCCTGGGCATGACGTGCTGTGGTATGGAATACCTCTTTGGCTAGCTTGGATCAGGTGTCCTATCCCTGCTTCCCCCCAGCCTCCCCCCCTCCCTGGCAGAGCATGAGACTCAGAAAGTCCTTGGTCAGAATAAACATTACTTAGCAACAACTAAAAACATCGGTGTTATCAACTATGTTCCCAGGCTGAAAGTCAAACCACAGCACTGCATCAGCTGCTAAGA
Organism: Agapornis roseicollis; assembly: GCA_002631895.1. Taxonomy (NCBI): domain Eukaryota; kingdom Metazoa; phylum Chordata; class Aves; order Psittaciformes; family Psittacidae; genus Agapornis; species Agapornis roseicollis. Next base: position 339,939 of record NDXB01015947.1, read on the forward strand.
AGGAGAAAAATTGACTGCTACTGCTAAACCCAGGACAAGGGGAAACCCAGAGTTTTGGAGGTGTTTGAGATGCATTCAGACTGGTGTCTGTGCTGTGTGAATTATGTATCTAACTGGAGGCTGAAGTACATTCTATGCTCAGGTCTCCAAATTATTATGAACTGCAATTAACAATACCTTATAAATTAATGCCTTAAAGGTAGGGAAAATGGGATTCTGTCTAGTCAGTACTTACGATTATCATAACAGATGCGGCCAATAGCCCTCCCAGCATGAAGCAACATTTCTGTGTCTGTACTTTCCAGCAAAGGTATCAAAGTTGGAACCAAATCTGCTTCAATACATGGTTTCTTCATTTCCTCTGTATAGGTAAGGGAGAGGGACTTGTGGTTTTTTGCCATGTTGAAATAAAAATAGTTGCAATTACAAGACCAATAGGTATGTAACAAAACTCAAGAGTGGAAGCATACAGCTGATGTGCTGTAATACACCTTGTAGTAAGACTCTAGTACAACATACCATTCTTGGCTATCTCTGAGAGCACCTGGGCCGCTTTCACTGCACATCGTGGATTACTCTTCAGGATTTTTGCTAAAGTTAAAAAGATCCCACTCTCTCTGAGTAGACTGAAGGATCTTTGCTCTGTAATGATAAGAGTGTTAATACCTGCAGCAGGTTTGTAATTGGTATATTTGCATGTTCATTTCCTATACCTTCATAGAGGGTATCTGTGCAATCCGAGGTTCTGATTTAGCAAGGTACTTAAAGGCTGTCTCAGTCTAAATGTATGAGATCAGTCATCTGCTTGAATTGCAGCAAGTGTAGCTCCAGATGATGATTCTGCTTCACGCAGAATTGAAGCACAGGTGGCAAAGCAAAGAGGAAAGCAGTTTCATTATCTTTGACTATAGAAGGATGCTTACATAATGCATGGGAAGTCAGGGATTAGGATTCTATTCCTGAGGTATGGCTTAGAAATAAATTTTGTAGGTAGGCACAACATCTTTTATTAGACTAGTAATTAGAACAGTCAATTCATTTAGGTTTTTTTCATCAAAGGTATGGCTTATTGTTCTTAAGGTAGTAAATCACCATCTGTCAGGAGTTTCAGGTAATTGCAGACCTGTGTTATTTCAGGAGAATGGGCAGAGACCTTAAAGATTTCCTTATAAGGAGTCTGGGAGCTACTTTTGAAATTCCTGATCTGATAAGGTCACCTCAGTTTAATTCTAGGAGTTTGTAGTAAATAGAGTATTAAATTTAGAATTTGTCTGCAGCTTCAGGTGTTTTAGTGGCCAGTAGCTTTTTCTGGTCACAGGTAGATTTGCAAGTATACAGAGAGAAAGGAAAATAACAAAATAGGCTCAGGACAGCAGTAATTGTAGCAGCAATCACTTCTTGCAGTACAGATTATCACAATAAATGGAAACCTTCAGTGAATGCTTCTGGGTTGTACAAGTGGTTAAATAGCAGTCTGGAGTGATACTTAGCTATCTTCAGTAAGAGCCAGGAGAATCCCATTCAGATTTTCAAGGATCTGATCTTCAGCTTCTGTGTCATCTCCACAGAGCTCAAGGTACTCCAGGTGTTGACTCAGAGTTTCTAAACAAAATGGGATAGAAAACTGTGGTGAGCTATTATGGAAAATATTTTGAGCTTTTTCTGGTGTTTCTTTTTAGTGACAATGGCTGCCCATAAGATCATCTCCTGAAGGGTCTAGATCTAAATAAATATGCTCATAAAATAACTAATTTAATCCAAGCGCATGTGGCCAAAGGCTTCGTCCACTTCTCAGACAGCCCACAGCTCTTGTGCAGGCATGAACATGCAGAGATAAAGTCTACCTGAAAAAAGACATTAGCATATGATAACTGGCAGTTTGAGGTGACAAGGAAAGAGGAATAATTGGGAAATCAAAATTAAGCCTGCCATTTCTAAATGCTTCTTTGCTAGAAAGTGGTATTTGCAGTTCAACCAGCTGTGTATCTACTCTGGTAGTGACCAGGAGCAGGCACTGAAAGAACGCAAGAGTGAAAAAGATACAGTAATGTACTTCTCCCTCAGGTTCTGGCAACACTGGCCTTTAGAAACATATCTAGTATTTATATCTTTATATTTAATACATTCTGATGGACTTTTATTCCATAAGTATAATTACTTATTTAAGGTAATTCATACTTTATCTTCAGAGCCCACTATGCCATGAAGTTCCAGTTTCACTGTTATAAGAGTAAGATCTTAAAGCTAAGTAAAGTACTTAGCTTTAAAATAGCTACCAAAAAGCTGAAAACTAATTGCCTTTGAGTTTCTGTAGCAAGAGAAAGGAATGATTCTGTACTATTTGTCCTTCCCATGCTTGTTGTGATTAGATGGATTTTTATCATATCTCTCCTTATAATTCTTCTGCTAATTCATCTAATATTTTCTCTACAGAAGCTTTCATAACTTGCTTCAATCTTTTTCCAGGTAAGGAGCTAAAATTTGAAAGTCTCTTCAAGGTACAGGTGGACTGGGTTTAAGAGTTTGGAATGCTTTGTTTTTCTACTCTTAATCCTTTGTCTATTTAATAATGTGGTTTGTGCAGATATTCAAAATTACTTGATCTTTTCTGGGCAGATGGAGTTCATTAGACCCCACCATTATTCGTATATAGGCCATCATCTCCCCATATATGTTCTGCATTTACAGACACTGAATGTGATGTGTCTATCCCAAGTTGTGCAGGCTGATAAGATTATTCTGCCAAACTCTTCAGATGGCTTTAAATTTGAGTACTCCAAATAATCAAAAAACTCTTTACCATTCTTCCATTTCTAGATAACCTCTAATAATTATGCCTCTCTGTTGTGAAAGCAGTCTTTATCTTGCTCTGCAGTCTTTATCAGAGAACCTTCTCTCATATCACAAGATAGCTTAGGTGACAAACCTTATTGAATGGTTTGTAGAAATCAAAATGAATTGTTAACAGTATCTCCTTTATTCACCTTCATACCAGCTCCTTAAAAATATGGTTAAAGAGAGGGGCTGAGCATTACTTGGGTCCACAGAAGTCATATAGACTCTCTCTGCTTTTATTGCTTCTGTGTTTTGTAATTCTGTGCTTTATTCCAATCTTGCAATTTGCCTATGCAGATATCATATTTCCATATGTCAGTTTCCTGCATTCTTTGTAACTGTTTTTTGTAAAGTCATGCCACTCTTACAGCTTTCCACCCTGTTAATCCTGCCTTTGATTCAAATGGCATTCTGTGTGTCACAGAATGAGTTGATGATTCATTTTTTTAATTCCTTATAAACTTGGGGAGTAACATCCTGTCCTGACAATTGGTTGCCATTTTTTTTTATTGATTTGTTCTAAATCCGTTGGCCTTTCAATCTGAAAGTTCCTCCATCTGCTTCCTGAAAACAAAAAGAGCTGCAGTGATTGGAATGAACATGGGAAATAATGATGGAAAACTGATGGCTGAAGTAGTTAACTTATAGTAGAATATAATGTGTTACCAAAACTGTAGTAAAATAGCACTTCTGTTTCACAAACTATTCCATTGAAAAAGATGTTATGAGCCTTGGCTTAGAAATTCGTCAGCAAAGGACTAGTAAATAATTAATTTTTGTTGTTTGATGGATTCACTATTTTCTCTTTCTTTAGTGTGTCCGTTAGTTAATGTTTCATTCTGTGGGGGAGTTGTTTGTTTGTTTATTTTTTTTTAATTAGAAGCAATGGGTTTGTGCATACCAGAATTTACTTCAGAGGAACCTGAAGTGTCTTGAGCTGTTCTGAAGAGAGGATGATTTAAACATTGGGGAAATAGGACAGAAACAGCTTTTAATTATGTAAAAAAATTCTTTGGCTTAAAAAATTAAAAGCAGTTAAGAGCAATGACAATATTGGTTTTGTGCTTTAAATGGAATGCTATCTAAAGAAAAATGTCTGCATTCATCAGGTTACAAATCTTCAATATTTTGTATTCTGAGTAAGAAACCGTGGCTGTATGTATTGATGCCTCTTGGAAAGGTTTTGCAGTTGAAAGTATTTATGTGCTTGTCTTTTTGTGGCCTTCTCAAAATCATGTGCTAAAGGCAACACAGGCATAAAATTCATAGGAGATCAGCATTTGGTTGTTTTTCCCTTTCAGTAGATTACTTTGGATTTGTTGCTCTTTTTTTTTTTTTTTTTTTTAAAAAAGGATAAATACAGC